>PVJI01004226.1:0-109780 GCA_004026765.1 Micronycteris hirsuta | reverse complement strand
CTACGTGACCTGGCCCGTCCTCATCTGCCTCCATTTCTTTGGCTCTCGTTTACTTTGCTCTAGCCAGCCTAGCCTACTTGTTCCTCAGAAACACCCCCACTGTCCCTCCTCTCTGCACTTGCTATTCTCTCTGCCTGGATTGCTTTTCTCTCAGATTTCTACATGGCTTAGTCCCTTCTTTTAACATTAGTGAGGTCTGCCCTGGCCATCCTGAAATAGCAGTTCTTATCCTTTTCCTCTACATTTTTCTTCATCGTTGCATATATCACCATTTGATACATATACTTTATTTCTTCCTTCATGTTCCTCCAACTAGAATATCACCTCCATAAGCAGGGATACGATCTTCTATTCACTGCTTATATTGCCAGTGCCGGTCATGGTGCTTTAGCCGTAAGTGCCATAGTGATAACCAGTTCCTGGCTTGTAACTGACCAGGGTTTGCTGACTGACTGAATGAGTCAAGGCTGTCAGTGAATGAATACAGCTTAGTGTGTATGTTGCTGCGTTGACTGTAAATAGATTGTGGAGGCTGTTGTTCACAGCATCTCAATTTATTTTTCCAAAGAGCTATAGAAGAAATTTCTTTCTTCCTCAGTCCTAGAAACTGTTGTGCTTTCTCTACATAGCTTTTTGTTTCTTATGGGCGATTTGAATTACGTTCTGTGGGACATTGTATGTACATCTGCATCAGCCCTGAGAAAATTCAGAGCCTAGCTCTGTGGCCTAGCTCCATGGCCTATCTCAAGCAAATGATGACTATGTATCCTGTATGCTAAACAAATTCTTACCTTCATTTATTTTTTCTACCTTTATTTTTTATTTTATCCCATTTTCTTCACTATTTATTTTAACTTACATTTGTTTTGCTGGTATGGTTTTTGCCAGCTACTTTACTTTTTTTTCTATAGTAACGCAAAATATCAATAAGTACATTTTTTAAAAGATTTTATTTATTTACCTTTTCTGAGAAGGAGAAAGAAAGGGAGAGAAACATCCATCAGTTGCTTCTTGCACAACCCCCACTGGGGACCTGGCCCACAGCCTAGCCATGTGCCCTGACCAGGAATCAAACCTGCAACCCCTTGGTTTGCAGGTTGGCACTCAGTCTACTGAGACACACCAGCCAGGGCTCAATAAGTAAATTTTTAAAATAGTGCTAAATAGCACACCTCAACTTGGTATCCAACCTTTTTACTTAGAAGACTAGCACTTTTTCCTACCTTATTATAAATTTCTAAGATACTTGATTGCTAATAATCATATTCATAGGGTGGCTAACCCATAGTTCTCTTTACTATTGGACAATTATTTTCAATGTGGGGCCTTTAAAAACAGTGCTAGAATGAACATATTTATATTCAAACTCTTTCATTTTTCAGGTTGTTTACTTAGGTTAGAGGTCACCATATTTGCTATCATTTGCTGGATATAGTGTATCCACAAATGTTAAATGTTAATCCTAATGAGACCCGAGGGATGAATGAGAGACTTGTACTTTTCTTGAATAGGTGGTGAAAGTGGAATCACTTCTCCATAACTTAAATCTAAGGTACTAAATACACTGTATTCTAATGGCATTTTTCTTTTTCTGTCTAACTAGCTTCCACTGCAATTCCAAAGACTTGGACACCTCGCGGCTCGGATGGCTCTGTTGTGTGGCGACCCACTGGGAAAGGTGGCGGAGGAGGCTGCAGAGGGCATGCACTACCTACTGCATATCACCTTGCGGCTGAAGTGTAAGGCACCGCCGAGGGCAGCCAAGCCCTGGATAAGTTTTCTAGTACAACACAGCACCCATCCTCCTGCACCCTCACGCTCCACATCCTAGAACAACTTTTCACAGTAGTTTATAATGAGAAAGGTACCTAATCCATAGGCAGAGATGAAGCAACGCTGATTTAATCATTAGAAGCATAACACTGGATCCGACCCATCAGTGTCAGCCACGTAGATGGCAATGGAGTTAAGCGTATTCGAACATGTAGTGAGTAGCGTGGTCAGAAGTGGAAGACGTTCTGGCCATCATTCAGGCCTTTGTTCATTTATTTGTCTCATAAATGTTTACTGAATACTTACTTGGGATGCAACGGGAACCAGAACACGAGCGCCCAGTCCTTACGTAACAGAGTCTAGTGGGTGAGTCAGACCATCAAAGAATCAACAAATAACTCTCTGGTTATAAATAAAGATAACTGCCATGAAGGGAAATCACAGGGGCTCTGAATAAGAATCACATCTAGTGTAGGGATCAGAAAAGGCCTCTCTGAGGATAATCTGAAAAATAAAGAACATCAGCCAAGTGAAAAGGTAAGAAGAGCATACTAGGCAGAGGGAACAGCATGAGAGAGGGCTTTTAGCAGGTCTGATGAGCTCGTGGAGTTTGAAGAATAGAAAGAGGGACTTCTGAAGATATCTAACCAAGCCTTGCCCAGTGCTGGTGTCTCTGTCTACTCTGTCCCCACTAGGTCTTTGCCTGGACTCGCTCCTCTCAGGACAGGGAAAGTCCGTGCTTCCAAAAGCAGCAATCTAGCCTCTGGGCAGCTCCCAGCATGAGAACTGTCTGCCAAGACATATAGCCAAGCGATCGTTTTGTCGTTCGTAAGCTTGATGATTGGGTGTTCACGCTCCTGGGTGACATGTGCCTCCCACAAACCTTGTTACGACATTGCCACATTACCCATCTGACAGAAAAAAAAAAAAAAAAGACATACAGTCAAGGAAATATAGCTGATTATTTATTCAACAAATATTTGTGAAGAACTTATGGTTCGTAAGGAGTGCACTGGTGACCGAGACCGATAAGGTCCCTTCCCCCAAAGAGCTTATTTTCTAGCTGAAGAGACGGTATCCTCAACCAAGGGCTCAAAGACTTCCCGTGCATACATTTCTGGAGGAAAGCAAGGCACTGCGAGGGAGTATTGGCAGACTCAGTAATCAGCCAAACTATACATGTAAAAAATTATGATATCAGAATTATCAGATACAGTACAAAATTGTGCAGTTTTTTGTGGGGATCAGAGCTTCATCAGGAACCCCCGCAAAAGTCCTCCCATGGGGAAGGGTTTAGAATGTCTCGGTTGTACTTCCAAGTCACTCAAAAGCTCTGCCTTTTCAAAAAGCTCCTTTTCTTTTATCTCTCCTTATATATTGTCCTACAACACAGGGGAAACAAATCAGCCACATTCCTTCCCCCAGGCATTTTTATTCAAGTGAAAAAGACAAGAAGAGTTAGATCTCAGGATTCACTTCAACCTGGAGATCAGCCAGACTTACAAAATCAAGAAAAAGGAAATAAGCCAGAAAGTATCAATATTTAATATTTTCTTCTCAGATATCACTGAGGACAAGGAAAATCACCAAAGCTTGAGAAGAGCAATGAAAAAATGTCAAGAACTCCTAGAATGCTACAGTATTAAATGTTTTTACAGTTGTCCCTTCAAAATTGGCCAGGTAATCAGAATGGCAAAAATTACTAAGACAGACAACTTGAAATATTGGAGAGGATGGGAAACAACCAGAAGTCTCATACATTTGTTCATGGGAATGTAAAATGGTAAAAACACTTTGGGAAAAGTTCTGGTAATTTATCGTATGGGGCCAATGTCATTGTGGGCAGTTTCTTCAGACAAGCTCTGCTCCAATATTTTAAAAAAGATTTTATTTGTATTTAGAGGGATGGGAAGGGAAGGAGAAAGTAAAGGAGAGAAACATTGATTGGCCGCCTCTTGTATGTGCCCTCACCAGGGACTGAACCCACAGCCCAGGCATGTGCCCTGCCAGGGAGTTGAACTGGCAGCCTTTTGCTTTGTTGGATGATGCCCATCCAATTGAGCCACACCAGTTAGGGCTACTCCCATTATTATTTTTTTTTTAAATTATGTTTGAACCCTGGCCAGTGTGGCTGGGTTGAAGTGTCTTCCCGTAACCAAAAGGTTGTGGGTTCGATTCCCAGTCAGGCCACATACCTAGGTTACAGATTTGCGCCCCGATCCAGGCACATGCGTTCTGGAGGCAACTGATCGATGCTTCTCTCTCACATTGATATTTCTTTCTCTTTTCTCTCTTCCTTCCTCTCTCTCCAAAAGCAGTGAAAAGAGTGTCTTCAAGTGAGGATAAAAAGTGTTTTATTTTATAGAGCAGAAGGGAGAGAGAGAAATGTGCATTCCTTGGTTGCTTCTCTTGTGTGCCTTGCCCAGGGATCAAACCCACAGCCTTAGTGTATCAGGACAATGCTTTAGCCAACTGAGCTACCCAAGCAGGACAAGGTCTGTTTCCATTCATTGTCCTAACTCTAGCCAGCTTCTTGCATACATAAACCCTTTTCACAAAAAAAGGAGCTGCTTTGGATGTAGTTGATCCAAAAAGCCATACACTTTTTAATTGATGTACTTATTCATTATTCACCCAATATTTAAGCATCTACCAAGTACCAGACACTATGTTAGGGGATTAGGAAAAAAAGAAAACCTACAGATCTTACTCATGTAGGGTCAAAGGTATCAGGTAATTTAAATTCTCTGTGTGTCAGTTTTCTCTTCTATACCAGGGGGATCTGTAAAAATTGGAATAACTCAAATGCTGGAACTGTTCGATGAGATGCTAATATGGAAAATGTCTTGCTTAGTGCCTGTCACATAGCAAGTGCCTAGTTGTGTATGCCTATTGTAATCATGGGAAGGACTTTAAACACGAACAAGTGCAATGAGACGCAGAATGACACATTCTCTTAATACATTGTCTCCAGACAAGCTATTTTAGGTGTGCCTGGGACCATCTCAGCTATATAGCAGTGGAGCCTTTCCGTTAGTTCTATTCCTATAAAAGTGTGACTTTCTCAGTAAGAAAGCTTCTTTCTAAAAACTCAGAGCTATAAAAGGCCATGCACAGTCCCAGCAACAGACATTTGGGTTGCTTCCAGTTTTTCACTTTTATAAACAAAACTGAAGGAAATGGCACTGTATATATTTAAACACTTAACTGATTGTTAACTTAGAATTGATTCCCTGTTTAGGGCTGTATCATACCATATATCTTGGAAGTTCATTTTTCCTAAATCATTTCAGATCTTCGAAGTTTTTCTTGATTCAAATGAGCTCTGCCAGTTTGTACTGACTATATTGGAGGGCCTAAAAAATCTGAAACATCCGGATACCCAGCAATCAGCAGGAGCATTGCTGATATCATTGGTGAAAACTGCGGAGTCCCGACTTAAAAAGGTAAACAGCTCAGTGGCCATTTCCTGGGTTTGAAATAGCACCTTCTCTCCCTCTCTCAGCTGCTGGGGGCTCTTCTGTTGCTTCTGATCAGCTGAGAACAACTGCTAAAGCAGACCAAGGTCAAAGCCTTAGTCCATTTGGTCAATGTTAAACGTTCATCTCTATTCAACAAGTATATAATAAACCACCACTGTGTGCAACTAGGGAGGGCAGTTTTTAAAAATCTAAGGTGTAGTCGAAATTTTCCAGAAGAGTATTGTTTTTCTAGGAAGATATAATTAACACATATGAGAATAGTAACTTCAGTTTCGATCCTCATCCAGGTTAATCAATGGTGTCAAACATTTAAAAAGCCATTAGTGATCCTAGAAGGGGGCTGACATAGTAAGAACAAAATCAAGGGAATTTATTTAAATGTATCTAAAGTTAATACATCAAGAAATAACTATAATAATATCAGTTAGAAACATGGAAGAACACATCGGAAGTGATAAGAGTAGTTGTCTTTGGAGAGAAGACCTGGGGAATAGCCAAGAGAGCCTTGAAATATCACTGGAACTTTAAAATTGTGTGTACTTTGATAAAAAGAATAAGGTATTTGTAAATGATAACCCATTTTTTAAACTATTAAAATAGCAAAGATGCAAAAACAATCTATGACAGTACAGTGAGGTGAACACATATCAGCTGGGTGCTTTCAGCTGTTTAAAAAAAACAACAGTGAGAAGCTTAAACCGAGGGTTTATCATCCACAGTAACAAGTCTGGGAGTAGAGTATATTTTCTGGGATTGCTTGGTGACTCAACAGTGTTACCAGAGACGGGGACTTTTGCATCTTCCCATTTGCCTGTTCACATAGCCATAAGGTACTTGCCACAGTTTCAGACTTTATGACCAAACAAGACACCCAGCCAAGAAAAAAGATGTTTTCCTTTTGTCCCTTTCATCAAAGAGGAATGTCGTTCCCAATGGCCCCCAGTAGATTTTCCCTTGTGTGTCACTGGCCAAAATTACGTCACCTGCCATCCTTAAACCAGTTTCTGGCAGCCGGTGATGACGGCAGGCATTTTATTTGAGGTTGCTGAGGCCTTCCTGTCTGAGACGCTGACATTTCCCCGGAGCCCTGAAGTCAGGAGTCTGTGAGCAGGGAGAGTGGTTCAAGCAGAGAAATGGACCCAAGCCCAATGGCGGGTGTGACTCCTCTGCCAATTTCAGTGTCAGAGGGAGAAAAATCTAGCTTCCGTGCAACACTAAATTTAGTAGTTTGCCTTATTGTAAACTGAATACATAATCACTGAGAAAAAATTAGAAAAATATATAAGCAAAAAAGTTAATATCACTCAAAGACACGTTATTGACATCTTTGTATGTATGCTCTTCCAAATCCTTTCATGTCCTTATACATACATTCAGCTATATTTTAAGTAGTTTTGATAATAAACTAAAAAAATCCTGATTTAAAAAAATATATTTTATTTATTTATTTTTAGAGATTGGGGAAGGAGAGAGAAAGAAAGGGAGAGAAACATTGATTAGTCACCTTGCACACACACTCCAACCAGGACTGGGCCCGCAACCTAGACATGTGCCCTGACCTGGAATCAAACCAGAGACCTTTTGCCTTTTGGGATGATGCTCAACCAACTGAGCTACACCAGTCAGGGCAACAATTCTGTTTTAAAAGTCACCCCCAGAACCTCTCAGAAATAACCACAATATCCTCAGTGACTAGCAGTGTCCCACAGGATTAAAGTCTTAGTGATTTCTTTTCCTTCTTCAGGTGCCAGAAATTATGGGAGTTATCTGTGCCCAGCTATCCATGATCAGCGAGCCTAAAGTCCGCCAACAAGTCATAACTACTGTGAGTCTGTTTATCTCCAGGCCCAAGTACACAGATACAGTGATCAGCCACCTTCTGTGTCATCCGGTACCATATGACAGGTAACAGAACCTGGTACAGCCTCTGGATTAAATTTGTGACACATGTCAGTTTTGCAGAGCATGGTTGCCCTCAAAAATCTAATGATATTCTGCCCTGGCCAGTGTGGTTCTATAGGTTGGAGCATCATCCCATACACTAAAAGGTTGGAGGTTCGATCCCCCATCAGGACACATACCCCTAGGTTGCAGGTTCAGTCCCTGGTCGAGATATATATGGGAGGCAGCCGATCGATATTTCTCTCTCATATCTATGTTTCTCTGTCTCTCTCCCCCTTCTTCTCTCTCTAAAATCAATGAACATACTCTCTTAAAAAATTAATGGTATTCTTGTAGTGGAGATGATGTGTATGAACAGATGCCTGCAATGTAAATCAGAATATAATGCATTAACATAAGGAAATAATTCAACAAATCCAAAATGGAGACCATTTTACAAGATAGTCAGACTGAACTCTTTGAAGAGGTTAATGTTGTGAGAGAACAAATGGCGCTGAGGGTGCTGTTCTAGGTGGAAAGACAGACACAGCCAAATGCAGTCTGTGACTTTGACTGGATTCTGGATGAAAAACAAAAGCTGTGATAAAAAATTTTGAGAAAATTTACATAGAGACTTTGTGCTAGGTTGTTAAGTTAATGTAATTTTCCTAGGTGTGAAATGGTAATATAGTTGTACAGTAGGGTGTCCTTATTTTAGCAGATAGATACTGAAGTATTTTGGGGTGAATGTCATGATGTCTGCAACACACTTGAGAAAGATTTAGACAGAAAATAAATATATGCATAAGAAAGAACAGATCCACAGAGGAAAAAATAAGATGCTTTTTTTTTTTTTATTTTTTTTTATTTTTAGATTGGTGGTTTTCATAGTTGGAGGCACCCAGGAAGTCCCAGGAGATGCCTTTTGGGGAAGGCAGTGAGGCATTAGGAGAGGGCTCCGGGTGACCCCACCCCTACCCCAATTTAACCAGCATGGCACTTCTTCTATCTGCTTTATGCAGAGTGGGGCAAAAGTGGGTTTACAGTTTTAAGAACACAAAATACAGAGTTTATTCTTGTATTCTCATTAATTATTGTATTATTTTCCATGTGAATAACTGTAAATCTGCTTTTGCCTCACCCTTTATATTCTAGGTAACTATTTTATTTGAAGAAAAGTTTTCTCAGCTTTAAACTCTTTGAAAACCACTTTCAATGAATGGTTCTCACATAATGTCTTGGTGTAGTACTGATGTTTTCTATTAGATGAACTTATACATGCTGCCACTAAATCAAATAAAGGAGGACTTTTACTCTAGAGAAAAAAAGGAGTTCATA
Source organism: Micronycteris hirsuta (assembly GCA_004026765.1). NCBI lineage: Eukaryota > Metazoa > Chordata > Mammalia > Chiroptera > Phyllostomidae > Micronycteris > Micronycteris hirsuta. Next base: position 101,306 of record PVJI01004226.1, on the reverse strand, counting down.
CACTTTTTTTTAAAGATTATTTATTTATTTATTTATTTTTAGAGAGAGGAGAAGGGAGGGAGAAAGAGAGGGAGAAAGCAATGTATGGTTGCCTCTCACATGGCCCCCACTGGGGACCTGGCCCGCAACCCAGGCATGTGCCCCGACTGGGAATTGAACCGGGACCCCTTGGTTCCCAGCCCGTGCTCAATCCACTGAGCTACACCAGCCGGGCTCATACACATTTTTTTAAAGGTTTATTTCATTCTCATTCGAGAGGGAGGGGAAGGGAAGGAGAGAGAGAAACACCTATGTGAGAAAACACTGATTGGCTGCCTCCCACATATGCCCCAACAGAGGATTAAACTTGCAACCTGGGCACATGCCCTGACTGACAGACCTAGGCAGGCCTAGGAGGAATGGAAAATCACCAGGCGGGAAAACTGTACTGTAGGAAACTGTAGCTTAGGAAACTGCCTGCCAACCCTACCCAGGACAAACAGATGCCTGGCTAAGATTAGGGTCTGGGGTCGGCCTATCCAGCATAACAGGATGCAGCTTTAACTTGAGTCTGACAAGATGTATCAAGGACAATGGTCAGCAGAAATGGTACCCAGCTCTGGCCAATCAGATTCTGACACCCCAGCCAGTTACCCTTTGCACGTTTTTGCACTTCAAAACCCTGCCCCGATGAGTCTTAACCTCCCTTGGTTGGCTCCCAACCTCCCTAGGTTGTCCCCACTTTCCCCCTAGAGACTTAACCTCACCTGGTTGTCTCCCCAACCTCCCTAGGTTGGCCCTCACTTTCCCCCATGAGACTTAACCTCACTTGGTTGACTCCACTTTCCCTCTTATTCCCCACTAATAAACCTGGCTCCTTAGCTCGCTGCGTCCGTCTGGTTTCTTGAGTGACTCTGGCCTAATGGCTAGAGCATAAAGTGTGTGATAGGGAGGCCGTGAGACTGAAAAGGGAAGTCAGGGCCAGTGTGAGAGTGGTCTTGAAGTCCATGCTGAGGCAATGGGGACTGCAGTCTATCAAACCTTGGCAGTTACTGTTTGAAATCAGATAGTAGGGGGTTTTTGCTACCCTGAAGAACTAAACAGCAGGATATGTCCTATAGATTAGATTCCAATCAAACTCTAAAAAAGTTGTACTCACGCTAGGCCTAGGAGTAGCCATTCCCCTGAAGCTTCTTCTGGGATTTCTAGGAACCTGGCTGAAGTGTGGAGAACTCTGAAGGTGGAGCCACCCATCACAACCTGGATTCTGTCGAGGCTCCTGAGGAAGCTGCAGAAATGCCATGATGTGCCCACCCAGGAGAAGATGGCCTATGTGGCTGTTTCTGTAAGCCCTTGAGCTCTGCCCCTCCAGCCTCAGCCCGCCATGCTCCCCGCTGGGACGACTGGCCCAACACCCTGTCTGGAGAGTGTTCCTTTCAGTTCCCGTCACAATTTGCTTCTGCCATCCATTCACAAGTCTGCAAGTCGCTACGGACAGATCGACATGGAGGGGCTGGGGAGAGGGAAGGAATCAGTGTGGTTTAATATGTTTTAAACATTCCTTCACTCATCCTTGGAAAAAATATATATCATCATAGTTAAGAGTAATAGAAACTTGTGAAAAATCTTTTTCAAGTAATACAGAAGAATGCAGAAAACTTAAGGTCCTCCATAAGCAGAGGCCTGCAAACCTTTTCTATAAAGGACCAGATGGTAAATATTTAAATAATGGCTATATACTCTCTCCCTAAAAATGAACTTTTTAGAAGTGTTTATACAAATAGGAACTTTTGTATATGTATTTGATATATTTTTCTCTTTTAAATAGACTTTATTTTTTAAAGTAGTTTTAGGTTCACAGCAAAATTGAGCAGAAAGTACAGCATTCCATCCAGTGTACTCCCCACCCCCTGCATGCACAGCCTCCCCCACTATCAAGATGTAGTTTTTTTTTTAAAGATTTTATTTATTTATTTTTAGAGAGAGAAAGAGAGGGAGAAAGAAAGGGAAAGAAACATCTATATGCAAGAGATACACCAATAGGTTGACACGCCCCCAACAGGGGACCTTGCTCGCAACCCAGGCTTGTGCCCTGACTGGGAATCAATCTGGCAGCCTTTCCGTTCTCTGGCTGACACTCAATCCACTGAGCCACACCAGCCAGGGCTCCATGTGTACTTTTTGCTTCATTTTCTTCCCCACCATTTATGGTTCAGCTTTCCTTGGCCTAAGTTGTTATCACACTTTTTTTTTAGCTTCCAAAAACATTTTGACATCTCTAGGCTACTATTGTCTCCTCTCCCTCTCTGGTTCTTAGGGATTATACCTTTTTAAAAATCGCTGTACTATCATTTTAGTACAGTTTTAGGAGTTAGGACGGATAAAGCTATTTCATTATGTTAGTCTGTAAAGCTTTTGTGTATACATATATATATAGGACCATAATACATAGTATGATGACCTGTTGTTTTCTATTTAACAATATATGAGTTACTTTCAATATCAATATATGAGGCTCTTTGTTATCCTTTTCATGGCTGCATAGTAATTGATTTTTAATTAACTTTTAAAAAATAGGTAATACATGGTGTAGAACCATTTATTTTATTATCAAGTTTCATATTAGTGAACATTTTGACAATTTTCAAACTTTTGCCATTAAAACAGGGCTATTAATTATATAGACATAAATTTTGTTATACTGTAATAGCCAATTATTTTCTATCAAGTCCATTGAAGGGGAATTTCTAGGTCAAAGGGTGGGCTCGTTAAAACTGTTGAGGATGCTCCCAGATGGTCCTCCAGAACGTTGCCCTTCTACCCGCCGTGTGTGAGAGTGCCCACTTACCCTCACCCTCACCACATCGGGCTTCGCCAGCCCTTCCACGGTTGCCTGGGAAATAGGTGAAAAAGAACATGTTTTAGTTATAATTCCATTATTGGTGAGGTGGAACATTTGTGTGTTTTTTAATCGGCTCTTTGTAATTCTTCTTTTGTGACTTGTCTGCTTGTGTCCTGTATTCCAGTGCATCTCAGGTGCAATGTGCACACAAACCAAGGTCATCTAGAGATCTAACTGAAATGCAGATTCTCAGGCAGAAGGTCTGGGGCAGGGTTTTCCATTCTCCAGTTCTAACCCGCTCCCAGGCTGATGCTGGTGCTACTGGTGTGTGGCCCACACTTTGAGTAGTAAGCCTTACCATTTTTTCTTGCTGACCTGTGAGAGACTTTTATGTATTAAGGGTATCACACTGATGTAAATACTTTTCCAGGTTATTTGTATTCTAACTTGGTTTATGATAAATTTTGCCTGGCTTTTTATTTGTATGTGGTCAAATACGTTACTAGTTTCCTTCTGGATTTCAGGGCTCCCACTCACTCTTTGGTAACTTTTAATGACCGCTTTTCTTCTGTCCCATTTCCCCTCACTTTCACGCCCCTGCCCTGAGTACCCCCACTGTTCTGCCTTTGGGATAGTAGAACCAGAAAGCAGTTCTGGCTCCAGGAGAAGTAAAGCAGCAGGAGGGATTGAGGCGAGCACGCTCAGTCGTGTTGTGTGCCTTTTCTACCACAGGCCACAGATGCCCTTTACGAGGTGTTTATGGGAAACAACCTCCCAGAAGCTACGATTCAGCTCTTTCCTCAGCTTCTCGTGACCCTGCTCATCCAGATTCACCACAGCATCGACCTCACCATGTCTGATGTCGCCATCCCAACCGGCCTGTATGCTGCACAGGAAGTGTCGTCCAAGGTCACCCCTTTGTGGTACTACTGCCCATTGTGATTTTTCTGACCTTAACTAACACTTACTAATAAGCACTGGGCACTGTAGTGGATACAAGGATAGCCAAGATGTGGTTCCAACCACGGGAGAAGTTACAGTCTGCTGCGCTCATGAGATGTCAAGATGAAACGCCCAGGAATTATTCTGGTTCTCATTGGTCGCCCTTGGTTTTATTGGTGCCAAGGTAAATTAGGCTATCCGGGTCCAGTCTTTCTGCAAAGTAATGTGTGACATCATGCCAGTCTTTCTTGAAAAAATCAAGCAGAGACAGAGACCAGCAAAACAGCCTTAAACCCACCTCCCAAACCATAGAGATCAACAATTGAACAATTCCTCGTTTCTGCTTTATTGCCTACAGAGGTACTTTTAGTTCCCCATTAGGGCATCAGTAGATATTGCTTAGTGTTTCTGTGGCACATGGATTTCTTTCAAAGGAAATGCTATGATAATGGACCCTTTAAGAACGCCTGACCTAGAGGCAGGAAAACTGAGTTCTAATTCCCATTCATTTAACTAGCGGTGTACCGTGGGCGGGTCTTCCTGTTGTTCTGTGCCTCGATGTCCTCATTCGTAAATGTGGTCAGGCTGTGTACTCTGCCAGGACACTTCCAGCTTTCAGATTCTCTCATGTTATGTCCAAGATACTCATTCAGTAAGTAGTTTTAAAAAGTAGCAGGGGTAGATTTTATGGGTTATAAATAAATGGTGTCTAAATAAACGTTTTTAAAAAAGCACCGGGGATCAGTTTAGCATCCCATATCATTTGTTTTATCATACGTTTCTTTCTAAATCCCAGGGAAACAAAATCTAGTTAGGCTTCTTCATGCCTATAATTGTTTGAGGATCCTTTCAGTTATTGGAACATTCAAAGTCTTCTGGGAAATCTAGAAAGAAGAGAATGACAGTCTAGCAGCTATCGATACATGGCCCTCCTCGGTGAGAACGGGGCCATTGTGTGCTGGTTGAGTTGCAGGGACCTGTTCCGTTTACTGGTTCTGTTTTTGTCTGATTTAGCTTCGCCATACAGGCTACAAAGACTCTCCTCTGCAGAACATCGTGCTTAAAGGAATTTAGCATCATGGAGAAGAATAAAGGGTGGACCCTCCTGGCAGGAAAAGATTGCCATCTTCAGGGAGTGTCTCTCCTGGCCAAGTGAGGCTTCCATGATATGCATGTCTGCTCTAAAGCAGCATTGCTTGAAGGTGTCCCCCCTCCCACCTTTAGTTATCACTGCAACCGAGGTCGGATAACCTTCTCGTCACAAGCCGGGCAAATACCAGTAACGCCAGGCAAAATTTTCAGAGGTCCCGGCCCTGCTGTACCCTCCTGCGCAGCCGAAGCTGGCCAAACACTTCGGGGGGCCCCCAACCCTGGGAAAAATGCTCTCTACTTAGGAATATTTCTAAGAGTTGTTCTGTTTTGCAGTGCATTTCTGGAAAGAAATCACATCCTTGCACAGAAGATCTTGTACTTGTTAGTCCCTCTTCTTAACCGAGGGAATGATAAACATAAACTCACATCTGCGGGGTTTTTTGTGGAGGTGAGACTCATTACTTAGAAGTGAATTCAGGAAGCCTGGAAAACGGCAGCACCCTGGGCCCTATCCAACTTAGTGGCAGGCTGTGATCCCTTTCCAACCTGGGATAGAAATAGTTTCAGATACAAGCCTGTTGCAATTCTTCTTTCCTCATATTCATTATTCAGCATTCCTTATTTATCCACAGTGTAAGCATCACCCTGTAATGCACAGGTGGTGAACACAAGGCCCACCGGCCAAATCCGGCCCTTCACCTTGTTTTATCTGGCCCGGCACCTGGTTTCTACCCCTTGGCAGGGCCAAGCTCCTTGCCCCTAGTTAAGGAGTAGTTACATTTATATAGTCCTAGGATTACATTCAGCCCTTCGAAGGCAACCGCGAGGCTGATGCGGCCCCTGGTGAAAATGAGTTTGACACCCCTGCTTTAATGTATGTGCCGCATAGTAGAGGTTTTATAGGAATAGTATTTTGGAGTTGGTGGAAAGGCGACTCCTCTTATGAAAAAGGGCTTAAAGTTAACTTCTTCTGTGACTGATTTCTGGGTTCTTTCAGCTTCTCCAGAGTCCAGTGGCTAGGAGACTGCCCAGCATATACTCTGTGGACCGCCTGAAAGACTGGCTACTTCATGGAAATTATCTCTTTAAAATTCTTGCCCTCAGGGGACTGTGCTATCTTATCAGACACCAGGAAATGGTAGGAGGGGCCCCCAGACCACTGATTCAAAAGCCACAAATAAAACGTACCCCGGAAAGATACACAAGAAACTGGTAACAGATGAGGAGGAAAATTGGGTAGTGGGCACTTGAGTGCGTGGGAGTACACACCTTTGTACCATTTGAAATCTACACCGAGGGAATAACACAAGTACAGACATTTAATGAAATCAGAAAAATAATAAGGTCTAGCCACAGATAGTCATAATATTTGAAACCTGCAGTTTGTGTAGGTTTCAAATCATTATCATCACAACCTGGGCAACATTCACGCGCCCTTTTCTGCCTTGTATCATGTTGCCTTATCATCTAAGACAAGAGTCACGGACGTTCATGTTGGAAGCTCATTTTCCATGGGCCTAACTGGACACTAAGGAGGTCAGAAGAGAAAATTAACCCTTCTATTTTATTACTTCAGTTCTATTTCTTTTATTGCAAATACAGGGGTGGACAAAAGTAGATTTGCAGTTGTAAGGACGTGAAGCAAAGAGGTTAAAAAGCTGTCATAATTGTAACCTACATGTCTTTTTCCATTTTGCCCACCCCTGTGTATATCTGAAACAATCTCTGGATTGGATATATGAATATTTGTGGCATATTCTATCTAATTTTTTCATGTATGTTTTCAATGTTAAAACCCTGAGACTGCTCCACTTTGTAGGCTTCAGAAGAACAGAATCCCCATTGATCGCTCCAAGGAGTCTTTTAGCCTCTGGCTGAATGTGGCCCATGCTGGGAAACTCACTGTGACCTGAGCTAGCCATTCCACTTTCTCTCATTGTTAGGCGAGCAGTTGCTCACATTAAGCCCAAGCCCATATTGCTGGGCCTTCCCGTGGTCCCATTTCTGCCCTGGGAGGCAACTCACAACAACCCTGCTCCCTTTGCTACATGTCGGCCCTGCCAGTGCTGAGAGCGGGCAGTCACACTTTCTTTGCTCGGTGTCCGTGACTAGCCTGAGCTACCTAACATTTGATAAGCGCTGGGTACTGAGTTAGGGTGCCGCACTTCGGTCCCAGATGAAGAGCTGTCAGGCAAGGGGGTGATGTGCTCGCTCCCTTTGGGCACAGAGAGAAGACGTCAAGAGCCTGATGCCACACATCTTAGACCTGTTATCTGAAACCGAGGAGAAGATTGTTTTGTTGGCCATCCAGATACTCCTGCAGCTTGTGAGGACAATGGATTTCTCTACCCTGAGGGCCACGATGAAGACACTGTTCTCCTTATTTGGTGATGTAAGCTGATGAGACAAGAGAGACTTTCCTAGGGGGAGGGTAATTGGCATAACAGCAAATAGAAGTTGGGATAGTAATAAGCACACCCTTAATTTGTATAGTACTTTATATGTTCAGAGCACTTTCAATTCTCTCTTTGGGCCCTTCCAGGTAACCCATAATGTTGTTAGGGTTGGTGTTACTATTTTATAAATTTAAAAAAAAAAACAAAAACAACGACCCTGAGACACAGAGGCTTACTAAGATACTCCTCTCCTTTACAGGATGGGGAAGGAGTTTCTATATGGAAAGAAATGATCTTTCCTTTCAAGTAACATTCCGGACTGGTCAAGGTGGCAGACTATACATAAGTTCCTGTCCCAAATCACAAAGATTTTTCAAAAAGAAATGCATGAAGCACAATGACCCACGTGTACAATGAACGGCATGTAACAACTAGTACAAAGCATCAGGTCCTGCTCTGTCCACACACATTTGCTTTCTTGCCCTCAGCTACCTACAGCTAAACAGTCTCACGTGAGGACTGGCATTTCCACCAACCCACAGCTCTTACAAGTTAGCATGAAACTTTTCAGTGAGTTGCTTCCCTTTCGCTATTTCCTTAATAGACGAGACCTGATGTTCGTTGTCTCTCCATGACCCTCTTTGGAGCCTCCGTGGAGTCTGTGAAACACACAGATAAGAAGGGTGTCGAGAACCAAGTCCTGGACAGCTTGGTCCCACTACTTCTGTATTCTCAGGATGAAAATGATGCGGTAGCAGAGGTAATGCCTACTGTCAACTTCTTTCTGGATTTTACTTCAAACCCAGAGCCAAATCTGCAAATAAGAGTTCATATCTTTGAAGGTAGGGTCTTTGTGGTAGCATCTTTATTTCCCATTTCCTCTGGTATAGGCTGCCTTTTCATTATCTTGACTAAGTGAATTGTGCAAAAAATATTACTGTTTCTCTGTAGCAAATTATGGCCCTTCGTGAGAAAGGAAAAACACGTTGTAGAGTTTTATAGAGCAGCCCCAACGTTCAGCCTAGCTCAGAGCCCTGGTTCCGAACAGTGTCCAATTCACCAAACTCTTTTTATTGATGACAGTGATAATATTCTTTTTGTGCTTTCCTTTAAGAACTGCTGCTTAGCCTTGAGGCAAAAAGACTTTTGTTGAGGCTAATGAGAAATGGTAGCTGCTCTGACAGTCCGGAGGGCCTTTGCCTGTCCTTAATCTTCTCAGAGGTTCTGCCGTAAGAGTTGTGAGTGGGATGTCGGCGTCGTCAGCACTTACAGTCCCGCTCTCCCGGGTCCACTCCAAGGCACTAACTCAGCGAATCAGAGGAGTAGGTTTAGACTTCAAGGGTTCTGGAAAGATGCTGGAGCTCTCACCGACCTGTGCTCCTTACAGAACTGAGCAGGCTCAGAAACGGGATTTAAGGTTAAAGTAAACCTTCGCATCTTGTGTTGTTTTGTTTTAAGACCTTGGCATCTTGTTAAGGAAGAAGTTTTATGAGCTTGCAGCCATAAATGTGAAATATTTCAGACCCCAATAAAGTATAAAGCAGAGCTTCCCAACCAAGTGATGGGAAAGTGTGCCATGTAGGGGTTACAGAGACATGAAGTTATTGATACTCACCTGCCCCCACCCCACCCAACCTTTGGCAATCAGGGAAGGTCCGGAGCAGTGGACCCTCTGGGCTTATTTTTCTTCAAATAAGCCCAGAGTCACCTCTTCAGGGCTCTCTGTGGGTTGGCCTAAGCAGAGAGGACACTGTAACTTTAAACAGGCTAGGAACCACTGACACAGAAAACATAATGAGCCCATAATGAGATAAAATTCGTTTATCTACCACCCATGCTAAAAAAATCAATCAAGCACTTATTCCCAACTGAATTCCCCTAAGAGCTGGCATCCTAAATTTTATTTTTATCGTTTCTGTGATAATATTTTTCATGTTTTAAAAACTTATATATAAAAAACTTTTATATGTTGTATCATTTATATATCTTTCAGCAACCTTTTTTAAACATTATTCTTACAAGATTTATCTGTTATATAGCTATACTTTATTTATTTTCACTGCTTTACAACTTGCCCCATTTTCCTATTCCTGAACATTGAGATTTTCAATTTTTTATTATTACATTGCTGCAAATGAGCATTCTTGTACATATTTCTTTGTGTACATGTGTGGGAGTTTCTTGAGGGCATAAACCCAAGAAGTAGAATATCTGGGTATCTTTAACTTGACGAGATATTTACAAATTGCTAAAAGTAGCTGAACTAATTTGTATTCCCATCAGTCCCCAGTGGAATGTCGGTGGCCCACGTGTGTAGTGGACCCGGACATAGTACTTGCTTGGAGTCATCAGAGGTGTCGGACGGTGCGTGGGAGGCATTCTGAGAGCAGTGCGCAGAGAGGAGGCCCACTCGCTAACTTTTGCTCAAGTATCTGGATCAGGAAGGGATCCATACCCTCCAGAGTTCCTTCTAAGCCAGAGAACCCACATGGACTGAGGAACTGCACTTTCCTGTGACAAAAAATGACACAGGAGCAGCAAGTGGGCGTAGGAGCCCTATCTCTAGAGCATCGGGTAGTGGGAACTCCTGCCCAAATCTCTGGTCTGGGGGTTACCCCTGGGAGCTCTCACTTGGCCCTAGACCAGTGGTTTCTGCGTCCCCCAAGAACCCCACAGGTTTTATGGATCCCCTTTAGGGACCGTGGGGAAGTTCAGGGAGAGCAGGACTTGGGTTCCTTTCTGCCCCTCTCCTCACTTCAACCAAGATGAGCTGGAGCTTATCAGCTTTTCATGTTGGACTCCAGTGTCAGTTTTATTTGAAGAAAGATGACCTGAGCTTAAAAGTGTTTGAAAATACTGATTTCTGATCATTCTTTTCGCAGGAGAGCAGGCGAGTCCTAACTATATGTGCCCAGTTCCTGAAGTGGAAGCTGCCCCAAGAAGTATACTGCAAAGATCCCTGGTACACGAACCCTAATGAAGTTGAAACCATCTGCAAATTCTTTGTATGTGAGAAATAATGGTTTTGTTAACTCTTTAATATGCTGACTTTTTTCAGATGTAGTTTTTCATCAGAAGTTGATATCTGTGAACTGCTTTGTACTGTGACTCTCTAGTTTCCTCCCCACTGAGTCACAGATACACTTTCTTACGGAAAAGATACTCTTACAGATACTCTTCCTTACGGAAAAGACTGGTGAATTCTTAGAGCCCGCCCCCCGATTCGGGGTCAGGCTGCAGGTTCCGGTTGATAGTACCTACTCAAATAACTGCTTGTGGAGCGAACTGGAGTTATGTATTGCCTTCACAGTGATCTCTGCTCCTTTCCATGGATCTGGAGAACTGTTTTACCCTCCGTCAGAGCGTGTTCAGGGAGCCCCAAGCAAGGGCTGCCATGCTGCCGTGGGCCATGCAGCATGATGACAGCGTGCCCCTGGCTTTGCCAGACCCCACTGGCATCCTTTCTCCTCACAAACTGGCAAAGGATACTGTGGGCCGCTCTTAGGGGTAAGCCTGAGCCAGAATAACCTCAGGAGACCCATCCATTTTTTTTCTAGACAACTGATTCTAGAACCACTGGAATCCTAATGAAGGCCCTAGGACTGACTACTATCCCCAGGGACCTTCCATGTGTGTAGCCTCTTTAGGTCCCAGTATGGGCTCCTCTGACCAGGCTTTCAGGGCTCAGAAGCCCATCGTACCCCTGCGTCAGGCTTTCCACTGGGGATTATCTCACTGACGTGCAACCAGACTTACAACTGATGCACTGATGACAGTATTCACAGCAGGAAATTCAGTGTTCTGAGCAGATAAGACTGCAGATTATCCGTAATAAATCCTAAGTCCTATGAGAACAAATTCCTGTCCTCCTGCCCCCGTCCCTGAAGTACCTATCCTTGTAAGAGATCCACTGGGAGGCGAACTCACTCATGCAGGAAGCCTAACACGTCCAGTGTGCAACAGGCCGTGGAGAACCTAGGAACTTGCCAAGGATTAAAACTTCCTAAGGGGATCCTGCAAGCTAGTAAGGGAGATAAAACCTCTATGGAATATTAAATAGAAACTCAAGGTGGAAACAATGTGCCAAAAGAGGAGTGCCTGCAAAACGCTACGAGCAGAGTTAGATCAGGAAGGCAGGAGCTGTCAGGGAAGAGCTCACAGGGAGGCAGAACTCCAGGTGGGGCTTCGAGAACAGGAGACTGAGACACGGAGAATGACGGACTTAGAGGCATTGCAGGCACTAGGTGCAGCCGGAGTGGCTGTGAGCAAGGTGCATTCAGAGGGGGTGACTTGGTGTAGGGGTTGGCATGGCATCACATTCGTTGAGCAACTGTAGTTATTTCGAGCACTGTACTATATATGTATGTCTGACCTAGTCCTTGACTCTGGAAAACTACAGTGAGGCTGGTAAAAGTAGCGCTACTTCACTCCTTTATGCTCTTACTTTTTTCCCCACTTAGGGAAAAAAATGCAAGGGGAAAGTTAACATCCTAGCCCAAACATTGACGTTCTCCAAGAATGCAAAAGTTCCTATCAGAAGAGCAGCAGTCTTGTTTATAGGTACAGAGAAAATCCTTTCATTTCTACAGTCACTTCTATCCTGAACTTTCCCAAAGTGTGTTATTGGATATCCTCCTTCTTTATGAAGATGACCTTGAAAATACTTCTTTGGAGGAAGGGGCTATGTTTTCTGTAGGTAATAATCAATACTTGTAAATCCAGTTTTTACAATCTAATGATCGAAGGCCAGTTCTGCCAGCTGCTTAGGGCCGAAACCGGGTCACAGACTCACTGACTTTGTTCTGTATTTAGGGCTCTTTTCCAAGTACCTGGATCGCAGTGAACTCCGGATGAAGGGTACTAAGTGGATAGAGGATGGTAAGCGATAACACACGTGGGTTTGGGGTGCTCCATATCTTAGAGGGTATCTGAGGCAGGGACTGTGGGCAGGCACCGTGGCAGAGCTGAGACTCTTAGAACCACAAAGCCCGACTTTTGCAGTAAGTGGAAGCTGTTGGGGACTCCAGCTGAATGACAATCTCATCCTAGTCTAATTCCCTCCTTAGGAAAGAACATGACCCTGTTTGTCTGGAAACCAGCTTTGATGCATTGTCTCAGGGACAGTTCTGGAACTTCGTCTATCAGGAAATAAGACATTACCTAGAAATACTGTCTTGATAAATTACGATGACACTCACAAGTACCACACCGATGACTGCAACACTATTTTCTTTTTTTTTTTAAGATTTTATTTATTTATTTTTAGAGAGAGGAGAAGGGATGGAGAAAGAGAGGGAGAAACAGCAATGTATGGTTGCCTCTCACATGACCCTCACTGGGGACCTGGCCCACAACCCAGGCATGTGCCCTGACCGGGAATCGAACCTGGACCATCTGGTTCCCAGCCTGCGTTCAATCCACTGAGCTATACCAGCCAGGGCACAACACTATTTTCTATAAGCGGTTGTCCTGTAAGGTGGTAGGACTTCATCATACAGACGTTTTAAGTCATAGAAGGCAACCATCATGCAGATGGTTTTCTGAATTGTCAGTGAGTGAACATTTTTTATGACTATACAGCTTTGAGGATTTAACACTCAAAGAATTATTTATTCCCACTTAAGAAGTAGTCCTACAATTTAAAAATGCCATGAAATGCAAAGTCTTACAACCCAAAAGCAGGTACCTTGAGGACCAAATTAAAATCCTGAATAAGTCATTGCTTTTAAAATAAAACTATATAACTGGTAAAATAGCCAGAAGCTAAAGCTTCTTTAGGAAAGGTCATGCCACTTTTCTCGAAGATCTCCTCCTTCCCTGCATATGTCAGAAGCAAAAACATAGGAAGGCCATGTTGACTATTTTATTCTATGAGGTAGAGTTCTACATGGTTGATTCTGTTTAATTAAAAGCAAATTATTTTTACCAATGTCACCCCAATAAATTCAATGAAAAAGCAAAATAAATAAATAGCCAATTATTTTCTAATCTAAAACACTAGAGAATCAAATTCTCTATAGAATCCTTTTCTATATAGAAAATCTAGAATACGTGTATAAATTATATTCCTACTTTAGGATGAATCATAGAAAATTACCATTTTGTAGGGCAAAACAGTCAAATATCAGCAATCTTACGTGGTTTAACCTAATGAAATAATCCTACACTATTCCCTCCCTCACAGTGGCTAATCTGTTTTAGAAATAGGGTAGAACACGCTAGCACTCCTTTTTTTATTTTTTTAAATTTTTATTTATTGATTTTAGAGAGAGAAGAAGAGGGAGAGAGAGAAACATCAAATTTGCTGTTCCACTTATTTATGCATTCGTTGGTTGCTTCTCACATGTTCCCTGAACCGGGACCGACCCACAGCCTTGGTGTGTCGAGAATAGCAGTCTAACCAGCTGAGCTGCCCAATCAGGGCTCGCCCTAGGGCTCTCGTTTGAACAAATTTATATTATTTACCACAGGAAATTTTAAGCTAATTTAAACAAAAATAACAATATTTAAAATTCAACTGAATTTTAAATGAAATTAAATTAATTTCAAGACAAAATAAGTTTGAATTCCGTTGGATTCCAAAATTGATACCTACTCCCTCATGTATTCTGTGGAACATGTAGACAGATCTTAGTGTAGGAACCAAAAGAAACTAAAATTTTAGTCATATACTCCATCTTGGAAATAAACATGATGGATTTAAAAGCTAAAATGCTACTTAAAAAATAAAAAGCCCTTCACTATGAAGAGTTCCTAGCCCTGGCTGATGTGGCTCAGTGGATTGAGCACCAGCCTGCGAACCAGAGAGTCTCTCATTCGATTCCCAATCAGGGCACATTTTGGGGGTTTGGGCATGTCCCCAGTAGGGGGCGCGCAAGAGGCAACCACACATTGATGTTTCTCTCCTCCTCTTTCTCCTTCCCCACTCTCTAAAAAATAAAGAAAATCTTTAAAAAAAAAAAGAGTTCCCAAACATTTTTGAAGCCTTAGAGAATTAGAAACTAAGAAGAGAGACTTTTCTAATATGATACAAACATAGACCCGTAAAGTCAAAGAATGATAGATTTGTCTATTTAAAAATTAAAAAACTTACTTTGAAGCAAAAAGTAACAGATTAAACTGAAAAATAAACAATAATGAAGGGGATATATTTGCCTTATGATAAACAGTTAATATCCTTAAATCAGGACTTTCTTAACAGAAAATGGCAAACAATATGAGTAAGCAATTCATAGAAGACAAATGGCCAACAAATATATAAAAAATATTCAATATTTCTAGTAGTCAAAAGTTTGCAAAACAAAATGATGAGATACCAGTATGTGTTTTTCTGTCAAAACGGCAAGGATTATTAATTAATACTCAACATTGGTGTCTCTGGACAAGACTGACGTCATCATTCAATGTGCTTGTATGAGCATGAGTTGATACAACTTTTTTATAGGGAATTTGGTAATATGTATCAAAAGTCTTTAAATAAACATATACTCTGACTTATAAATACTACTTCTAGGAATTCAACTTATGAAAATCAGCAGAAATAGTTACAAGAATGTTCATTTCAGTGTTACTTAAATTGCAAAAATGGAGCCCTGGCCAGGCATCACAGAGTATCGATACACCAGGGTTGCGGGTTCGATCCCTGGTCAGGACACATACAAAAATTAACCAATGAATGCATACATAAGTGGAACAACAAAATCAATGTTTCTCTCTCCCTTTCTCCATTCCTTCCTCCCTCCCTCAAAATAAAATCAATACATTGCAAAAATGGGGAACATCCAAGATTAGAAACAAGGAAATTATATCATATACATAATGTAGAATCACATGTAGTTGTGAAAAATACTGTAGGGAAAAAAATGGAATAATGATTTAAGAGTAACTTCTAGGACCAACACAGGAACTTAGAAATTAACCATATTAGTGAAAACTTAACAGGTCCAGAAAATCTGACTTTATACAGACTACTAGGCAGTCTGATTACTATAAAGAATAAAACATTTGGCACCTTAAGAAATGAGTGAGTTTTGTAGGTCAAAATTGGAATTAACCTACAAACGTTCAGGTGGAGGCTTGCAAAATGTTAGGCATGCCGTAGACATGTTGGTTGTTCGGTGCCTGGACCAGTGATCATTTCCATCAGTCTTCACCTCCTACCTGGGTTTTCTTGCCGTTTAGATCTGAGACATCTGATGCATGACCCTGAGCCCTCTGTGCACATCGTCACCTCCCAGGCCTTGAACCAAATTCAGAAGGTGGAGGCTGAACCAGATCCTGAGCAGACACTTGGCGGGTTGAGGAAGCTCATGGGTTGTTTTTCTACCTAGAAATGCAAGGCAAGCAGCATCAGGTAAAAACTAATCCTTTCAAAACCACTGAAGGAACTAGTGCTCCTTTTTTTTTTCAGACTTAAAGCCATGCCAACATGAAGCTACCCCCGCCCATTTATTTACCTCTTTGTGCTGTCAAAATCTTTAAGGAGTTAGAATACGTAAGGGAGAACAGCTCTTGGTTTAAGTTAGCAGTAGAGAGAAAATGTACTGAGAGTTTGAGGCATGCCAGAGCACCACAAAGTTCCAGTTTGATAAACATTTGTAGGACAGCTTCAAAAGAGATTCAAAATAAATGTTAATGTTGCAATGTTTTTGTCGTTGGCTGTTTTGTAAAAGCCTAGACTACTTGTCAATAGTCTAAGAATAAAGTAACAACCAGTTCTTATAGTTTGATATTAATGATCTATTTTTACAGAATTTCTTACGGCCTTTCTTCTTCCTTTCCCTTTCCTTTAAAAACCCTCAAGCAAGAAAACAAAAAACAAAAAACCTTCCAAAGTTGTGTAATGCTAAATTTATCCCAATATATGTGAGGTTTCCACTCCTTACTTCCCCTTTTTCATTTTTCTGATTACTTCTCCTACAACTGCTGTCAGATCCTATTATTTGTTGGGTACCCACTCTCTGCTTTAAGCATAGATGGAGAACATTTTCTTACAAGCGGAAGTTATCTGTGAAAGAGATTAATCTGTGCTTACCAATGTTTTAATAAGCTACATGTAGAAATGGTCACTATAGGTCTAGCTCTCAGGCTCATGTTTGGTTGAGGAATGTAAGCAGAGAGCCAGAGCTGAACTGTCTAGAGCAATGGAGAGGCCTCGTAGTTTGGGAAAAGAAAGAGGAAATGAGGCAACTAGGATATAAGGAATAGACACATCCGGTGGTGTACTGCATTAAGTTTTTGTTGTAAAATGAGCAATGTGAATCCTTACCACCCTATCCTTCCACCTTTCACCCCCATCCCTCTGCCAAGACATTGTTAGGACACATTTCTCCATGATTCATGATGAGTTAGATGTTTTGAGGGATGTGACAGTGTGCCAAGTGTGGCTTTAAGAGGATCCCTGCCCAAGAAAGGTCTTCATATTTGCAACTGGCAATCAGGAGTTTGAGCTAAAATGTAGGTCCCAGCAGCCTGATGATCTAGATCTTCACCCTCAAGCAGAGCCACCATGAGAGTGACCACTGGACGCAAAAGCAGAGTGCAGCAAGCCCATTTGACTCATGCGTGTCCCCTGCTGCTTCCTCCTGGGTCCGTAGTGTGTACCCAACTCCACTCCACGCAACGCCACTATCCGTTTCGTGGAATGTGCAATAAAAATGACTGAGACTTGTTGAATGTTGATGATAAGCCAGACTCTAAATACATGATTAGCTCTTTTCATCCTTATATCCACTTCATGTATTATCTCCGTTTTGCGGTTGGGGAAGCTGAGAATAGAATATGAAAGGGACTTGCCCAAGGTTACACGACTAGAAATGCTAAAGTCAAGTAGCCTGGCCCCAAGGCCACATCCTTGTCTGGTCTGCTCCGCTCCTCTCCAATCGGCTCTTTCCCACCGATGTGAATAATGTAGATTTAGTCTGCAGTTACCCTCAGTTGCTGGACTCATGCCGCAAACTCATGTACTCAGATAACATTATAAAGTGTTAGAGAACCTCAAATAGGAAATTCAGAGTTTGCCCTGACTCGTGTAGCTCAGTAGATTGAGAGCGGGCTGCGAACCGAAGGGTCGCCTGTTCAATTCCCAGTCGGGGCACATGCCTGGGTTGCAGGCCAGGTCCCCAGTGGGGGCCACGTGAGAGGCAACCACACATTGATGTTTCTCTCCCTCTCTTTCTCTCTCCCTTCCCTTCTGTCTAAACATAAATAAATAAAATCTTTAAAAAAAAAAAATTCAGAGTTTGAACACTTCTTACCTAAAACTTGGTGTACCTCATTTATTTTTAATAGGATAGAATGTACATCCCACACTGAAGAGAGTTGAGTTCAAGCAAAAAGTGATTATTCTTATGTTTTATTGTGTTAAAATTTACAGAGAGAAGCACCCATTAGCAGACAGAGGACTGCTCTTTACTGAAATACCTCAGCAGTTTGAGAAGGCCTGAAGAAGTACTTAATAGTGATTGTATTAACAAGTCTGTTTATTCCATATATCGCCATTATATTTATACAAGGCTCTCCTCAGAGTTAGGTTTATGTTTTTATGGAATTTTTTAAATATACAAAACAAAAATTTCTGGACGTTTAATTTTGTTATATGTTGAAATAAAAGTTTAATATAACTAAATATTATTTTGGCTTTATTTTTATTATGTAATATTAAAATGTATTATTCATTCTCTATTACTGGCCCAGCTGTCTTTATTATTTTATTTATTTACTTATTTTAATCCTTACCCAAAGATGTTTATTGATTTTAGAGAGAGAGGGAGAGAAACATCAGTGTGAGAGAAACATGAATAGGTTGCCTCCCGTATGAGCCCCAACCGGGGATTGAACCTGCAACCTAGGTATGTGCCCTGACCTGGGAGTGAACTCGCAACCTTTTGGTGTATGGGATGACACTCCAATCAACTGAGCCACCTGGCCAGGACTATTTTATTTTATTATTATTTTTTAATCCTCACGCAAAGATGTGTTTTTGTTTCTCTCTGTTTTGTAGTTTCCCTGGGATTACAGGGGAGTAGGATTAAGCCAGGTTAATGTATGGATTCAGGAAACAAAAACGATCCTAAATTTTGGTTCTAGGTAGAATGAAGTCTGTGCCAGGACAGTCTGTCAGAGGGGAAAATAAAATGCTATTGCTATTCTCAAAAGTCTTCTTGTGACCAAAGAGTGCCCTGGACGTAGATTTTGATGGATAAAGGCCTTAGAATGAACAGCTCAAGTTAAACTGCTGTTTTCGGTTCTTTATCCAAAGTCTGAAGGAGATACAGAAATCACTTAATTGTCCTTGTGAGTAGGGCTGGCACTGCTTTCCCTGCAGGGGCCCCGGCTGAGGACCACTTTCGTTTTTCCCTGTGAGGAACAAGACCAGTGAGAACGGTGAGGTCAGGATTTGCCCCTCCCCTACAACCACCAACTGCTTTTTTTGGACAGTTAGATGGTTAGGTGAGAAAGTTTTTTTCTAAGGGGCACGTGCTGATCATGTACCTGCTTAAGGGGCATAGCAAAGCTGGAGGGCAAAAAGCTTTTTTGACAGAATTTCAAAATGAAAAGCCATTTTGAGAAAAACTAAACTTTGAAAAACGGAACTTTGTCGTACACTTATTCTGTGATTTAGAATTGTTTATATTTTGAATAACATTTGGGAGCGTGCACACTGTGATGGTTGTAGTCTTGGAGCCTCTGAAGGCCATAACCAGGCTTTGGACACACGCCCTGGGGAAGTCTGAAATATTAAACCACCACAGGGAGGCTAATCATAGAGGCTGTCACACAATGGGCTCAGAATAGAAACAACCTTCACGATATACCTGGATCAGAAGTGAAGGCAGAGCAAATCTGTGTTACGAACCACACTTCATTTTCTATTCAAAAAAGCTCAGTTTAGAGTTCAATGGGCAAGCCACTGGATATTAAGAAAAAAACTAAAAACAACATGAACCCTGATAAAAAGTAGATTGAGCATATGGATAAAAGGGATAAAACAAAAAGCATGCAGCTGAGGCTGGGTCTGATAAATGTGTCCTCAGTGCTAAGCTGCCTACCTTTGATTCAAATGGTAATAGTGAATCCCTGAAGTTGTGGGAAAGAAGGCGTCCTGATACAAATGCTGCTTGAGAAAGACTAGAGTAGTAACTAAGTATAAAATGGATTGAAGGGAAAACCTGAAATGCTAGTGGAGGAGGAACCCACACCCTTTGGTGATTAGGCATAGGGGATAAAAGTCAGTGACAACAGAGGAAGCGGGGGCTGGGGTTTTTTGTGGGTATGGCCGTACTGTTTATTGAAAACCAATGACAATTTAGTTACTGTCCAAAATGGGGGTGGGGGAAAGTACTGCTTAAATCTGCTTTATTTCATAAGGGAAATAAGGAAACTCTTTACGATTTTGTGTTGGGTTGCATTCATAGCCATCCCCGGCCACATGCGGCCACGGGATGTGGGTTGGACACCCCTTCCGTTTTATGTAGACAGGATATGACTTCTTGAAAGTCCCGATTCAGCCCTGAAGAGGAGAAAAAAATAATAATGTTTCTCAGTTTTTGTTTGGTAGATGACCTTTGAGAGGTGTTTCTTTTATTCTTGGACCATTATCAAACCAGCAATGCCCCTCCATTCAAGTGTGGATGATCTGAAAGTCACAGCAAAGGAAGAATCAATCTCTTGCATATAGCATGCATTCAGTAAATATTTGTAGAATGAAAACGTGAAGGGTTTTTAAGAGTTAGTATGCATGAACTGGGAAAAGAATCAGGAGATTCAAATCCAGTAGTAAAGAAGAAATGGGCTAGAGTATATATACTGCAACTCACTGAAAACCAAACTACTGAAAAGATTAAAAATGGGGCAATGAGTCTAGTTTTGTTTGGTTTATAATTTCTGGGAGCTATAAACTGTTATCTTGGGGTTTTTTTCATGGCCAGATTCACCCTTTGCAGTTTCCATCTGAGGTAAAAAGAGATCGATTAGTTATGGCAAAGGTACAAAACTTGAGGCTTCTCCGCTCTTGTTAGCTTGTCCAGGAGCAGCTATGAAAGCCAGAATCCCAAGGGAAAGACTTACTTTTACTCCATTTTTCCTCAAAAAATCCCAACCATGATGTTTGCATTTGACAGACCCAGTGATATTTCTTAACATGTTCCAAACCTTTACCGCTGTACAGTAAGTTGCTCTGTTTTCCACTTAGCAGAGCACCTAGCAAGTCTGCTGAATCTAGACAGTGATCACCTTCCAGTCAGGAGCGTGAGGCCAGGGTCTGGGTTCCCGGCTTGGCAACCTTTCCCAGGGCCTGGCCCCCTCAATGATCTCTCTCCCTTTTTTTATCTTCAGAGTCTATCTGTTTCTGTCCATGATTATTCATATGCTTGTGTTTCCCCTATCCTAGAAAATACCTTTACTTTGCCTCTCCTCCACAAAACTTCTTTTTTTTTTTAAAGAATTTATTTATTTATTTTTAGAGAGAGGGGGAGGAGAGAGGGAGAGAAACAGCAATGTATGGTTGCCTCTCAGATGGCCCTCACTGGGGACCCGCCCTGCAACCCAGGCATGTGCCCTGACTGGGAATCGAACCAGGACCGCTTGGTTCCCAGCCCAGGCTCAATCAATCCACTGAGCTACTCCAGCCAGGCTCCACAAAACTTCTTGAAGAAAAGCTTTTACTTGCTACTTCAATTTTCTGAATTTTCTGATCTTCCCACTAGTGTATCGGCTATAGTAATATAACTTTCATTCCCGATGTGCTAAAGAAAAGTGCTCTGGCCTTGGCTGGCATGGCTCAGTGGATTGAGTGCCCGCCTGCAAACCAAAAGGTTGCTGGCTCGATTCCCAGTCAGGGCATATGCCTGGGGCCAGGCTAGAGGCAACCGGTCGATGTACAGTATCTCTCGCACACTGGTGTTTCTCTCCCTTTCCTCCTTCCCCTCTCCCTAAAACTAAATAAATGAAATCTTAAAAAAAAAAAAAACTGCTCTGGCAAGAGTCACTAAAAACATATGAATGCTAATTTATAAGGTCTTTGAACTCTACATCCTATTTGAATTTTCTGCAGTGTTGGATTCTGTGGAATACTTGCCTGTCCTCTGAGATATGCTCTTTGTTTTTATACCTCTCTGGCCAGTTTTCTCATTCACTCCCCAAATTCTGACCATGCCTTAAGTGTTGGGGTTCCTAAAGTCTCTTTCTCATACCACCACACTCCCTGATATGAACCTCCTTCCTTAGTTCCAGGTACTGCCCGAATATTCCCAAACCCTCGTGTCCAGGCTGTGTCCCCACCCCTGGAGCTCTCTCTTAAATAAGCACAGCAGTTTCACTAGAAACCCAAATGAGCCACTACAAGAGGACTTTTCATCCATCTCACCTCCACTGATCCTGACATTTCTTGGCTGGCAGCAAAGGGATTAGGGGGAGGGATGATAACCCTGTTACAGACCCATTGGTACTGAAGATAGGTCGCCCATAAGCAATCTTCTGAGCAAAACTCATGCGGGGAGAGTCTCTGTGTAGGCATTCTATGCCAAGAGAATAATGAGATCATACTTAAGTCAGTTGAAGCAGTAGCTTCTAGGAGGCAGAGTTGGAAGGAAGTACCACCACATGGGTAGTTCAGTTTGAGTTTTGAGTTTTTGCAGGGAGTTTGAGTTTTTACTCATTTGAGAACCAGCTTGCAGCTGGTTCCCAAGTCCCAGCAGGCTACTTTCCAGGGTCCAATCACCTCCTCTTAAACTTCTGCAAGCATTCCAAACACAACAGTTGGAGAACTGCTCTGATCCCTCTGCTTGTGCTCCCATTCATTCTAGCTAACAGCATCCCCTTTCACCCTCTTGGCCCACGTGGAACCCTCTGTTCCTGGGGCCTCCTTCTTCTGCAGCGCCCCCTTCAGTTCTGGGCCCGAGACCTCTGCAGGCTGGCTCCTTCCCAGGGTGGATCAGGCCCCTACCAACGCCACACATCTAGTCTTTACCCCACCCACTCCGTGTGTCACAATGCAGCCAGAGAAACTTGTGCAAGACACATACTGATCATTTGTCACCTTCTTTTCATTGAAACCCCCACTGATAATAACGTCCAGGCTTTTAGTGGGGCGTCTGAGGTGCTTTGCAGCCCACCCTGTGTTATCTTCCATTTTCACCTCTGGTGACTCCTTCCCTCACCCAAGCAACAATGGGCTCTTTGTAATTTTTCAAATACACCATGCTAAGTACGTACTGGGTAACAACTGCCAGCCAGGCATCGATCTAAACTTTGGCATATAGTGAACGTGAAAGGAAGGCCCCTGCTCTCATACAACTCACATTTTAGTCGGAAGAGTCAGTGAATAAACAGCTTCAGACAGCGATAAGGTGCTATGAAGACAAGTGGGGTGGAGGGTGAGGTGAGCTATTTTAGATACTCATGGATGGCCTGAGAAGGCCACGTTTAGTTGAACTTGAATGATGAAGAGGAGCCAAACAAGCAAAGGCCTGGTGTACAGCGTTTGGGACCGTTTGATCAGAATGTGAGAAAGGCCTTGAAGCAAGAACTAGCTTGGTAGCTTAGCATTTGGAAGGTTCCAAAACAAAGCCAGGAGGCTGAACCTTAACTACCTACCTGGGGGTGGGGAGTGGACAATGCCTTATATTGGGTGGGGACATATTACATGGGGCACTGTAGGCCATAAAAGGAGTTGGACTTTATTTTAAAAGCAAGAGGAATCTACCGAAGGATTTTGAGTGAAGGAGCGACATGCTCCTGTACCTTTAAAGAAAAGAATCACTCTGGCTCTTGATGAAGCAGAAGTTCTGATGGAGCAGAAGGGTAAGGAACCTTCATGCCTTTAGGCTTATGCTCAGGCCATTCCTCTGCCTGGAATGACTGCTGGGACGGGTCCCAGGGTCCAGGGAGCTGAAAAGAGGCCCCCTTACCGCACTTCTCTTGGTCCAGATCAAGCCTCGTTTAGCAATCAAGACATAGGGAGATGACCCCTAACATCCTTGCTTCACCAACACTTCGCTCATTACAACGGAGTCCGACACGCCCCTTCTGTCAAGGGACCATTTTGTTTGTTCTCTCCTCCATCTCCTAACTCAAGAGGCAAGTCTCAGACCAGCGCTGCTGAGCAGTGACACACCAGGCCCAAAGGTTGGCGGGACAGAGACTTCTCCGAAAGATGAGCGACGCCACCTCTCAACACACGACCCAGCCCTAGCCGATCCAAAGGGCCGCGGGGACGAGGGCGTCGCCGCAGGCTTCCGAGCAGGATTAGGACTACAACTCCCGGCGGGCTCTGCTCGCGGGGTGTCGATCCCTCCGCTCCCAATTTGTCCCGCCGGCTGTGCCCACCGTTGCCCAAGGGCCAAGTCCAGGTTTTTTTCAGGACTCGAGGTTCGTCTTCTTATCATATTTCCGAAGAAGGACCACTGGGAGCCCTGGAGGAGAGACGGACTTTTTTGAGGAGAAACGCGGATGCAGACCATCGAAGAGACTTCGCTCTGAAGCTGCGATTTTCGCGCGCTTTGGCGCAGGTGGTTGTGGGTAGCGCGCCCAGGAGGGAGAAAGGAGTGGGGGGCTTGCGATCGCGCCGCCCGCAGGGCCTAAGAGGATGTTCGAGGACGACCCCCACGACGAGGGGGCGGCGGTGGTCGCCGCGGCCGGGGAGGCGCTGCAGGCCTTGTGCCAGGAGCTGAACCTGGACGAGGGCAGCGCGGCCGAAGCCCTGGACGACTTCACCGCCATCAGGGGCAACTACAGCCTAGAGGTGAGCGGCTGCAGGTGGGACTGCCGACCCGACCCCCGCCAGGCCCCACCCCGGCTCCGCCCCTACCCTTCCCTATGGGTCGGTGGGAGTTTCCCCACCGGGAAGGGTCGCCGCCCAGCCGGGCGTCGCGGAGTGCGAAACTGGAGGGGATGAGAGTAGCTCATTCTGCTCTTTTTCTTTCTTTTTTTTTTTTTTTCTTTTGAGGCGGGAAAGTGAAGTTCGGAAAAGGAGCGGCTTGTCCAAGGTCACAAGCCTCTCGGGTCCCCTAGACTCCGACCAGATTTCCCTCCACCCCGCGAAACGCCACAAACGTCCGTGGCACTGCCCTTAAATCTGTTTGGTTTAAAAGAAGCAAATACTATAATGATAAGAGCTAAAATGAATTGTGTGCCAAGACAGCACTGCCCAGCGCTTTAAATATGTCATCTCACTTAGTTCTCGCTACAACCTCTTGAACACGTCCCGTGACCCCTATTCCGCAGCGGAGAAGCTGAGCCCCAGAGAGGTTTACTCGCCTAAGGGCACAGGGTCGGTGGTGGAGCCGGGCTGGGGAGCCCGAGCGGCCGACCTCGCACCCTCCCCCTTCCGAGGGCGGAGGTCTGGCTGCTCGCTGGTCAGCACGGCGCCGCACGCGCGGGAATCGGCCAGCGTTCGCTCGGTGCTCTTTCCGCCCCAGGCTCCTCCTCTCTCGCTTGGGGACCCTTAGCTTGTCCTGATGCTTTAGCGCAGTGTCTCTGGCTATCCTTATATGTGATACAAAATAAAATACATGTAGGTTATCATTTTTAGATTCCCCCCCCCAACCGTTGCACTTGATCTTCACAATAGCCCTGTGAACGTGGCACACGGGTGAGTGTTATTACACCTGCTTTCTAGGAAATATCAAGGTCCAGGGGACTGTCTTGCCCGTGGTCATTCTGCTTAGATAAGCGCAAACCCAGTGTAGAGAGAGAATTGTGATGGAATGTGTTTCAACAATTAACTCCAGTGGCCTTGGATTCAAAGGCTTTCATGATCCAGTGGGGCAGGATTCGCTCATAGAGTGGTCGCCGGACTCAGTACCCAGTGGAGTAATTAATTGCTGGATTTAATGACATAGAGTTGGAAATTTGGAGTTGAGTGTGTGTGTCTGTATATAAGGGAAAAGCATCCAGGAGAGACTCTTGTTAAGTCTCCAGGATAGGACTGGATGGACGGGATGAGGGGCAGTGGTCTGCATCCGTGGGTGGCAGGACTGGGAAGTAAGAAAGCAAGGGATATTATGAATTATGTCCTCTCAATGAAAACAGATTTTTTAAAGCCCGAGAAAGCATTTCTGACATTCCAGGTCCTCGTTTGGTCTTAGTGAATAAGCATTTATGAGTGCCGACTAGTCTGGACATGAAACTAGGCACCTCTTTAAGATTCTTTTTTTTTTTTTTTTTTAAGATTTATTTTCAGAGATAGGAAGGAAGGGGGAAAGAGAGGGAGAGAAACGTAGATGTGTGAGAGGAAATACGGATCGGTTGCCTCTCACTCGCCCCCAACTGGAGACCTTACCTCTCTGGCCTGTTACATACAGTACGAATACTAGACCAGATAATCCTAAGAATTATCTTAGAATTCAAGCATTTTAACATAATATATTCATTTTGATATTTGTTTTTTGCCTGCCAGGGAGAAGTTATACACTGGTTGGCATGTTCATTATACGTTGCATGCCGCAAAAGCATTATTCCCACAGTTGGAAAGGGTATCATGGAAGGAAATTGTGTTTCACTTACAAGAATACTACGTTCAGCTAAATTAAGGTAAAGCACTTTGATTTTTCAACCATTGTTTTGTAAGTCCTAAAGTTAATTTGAGAATTTAATTTCTCTTTAATTTTAAAACACTTAACATCATTTGATTCTAAATTTGTTATTGTGTAAGTATTCTTTCCCGGTTCTTCTACTGCCTTTCTTCCTCAAATGCTGACTTCAACCTAAGGCTTCTGCACTAAATCTTTTTTATTTGTAATTTTTTCATTCGTTTTTTAAAATTTGAAAATAATCTCATGCAAAAGAATACCCATATTCCCTTGATCCAGACTCACGTATTATTTTACCCAGTTTGCTTTATCATTTCATCTTTCTCTCTTAAATAGTATTTTCCCCTCAACTGTGTCAAATTAAGTTGTATACATTATAACCCTTTATACCTAAATATTTGAGTGTGTATTTCCTTAAATAACTACAATTATCAACTCCAGCAAAGTTAACATTGAGACAATAATTTTATCTAAAATACCATCTCTATTCTAGTTTTATTAGTTGATTTAATAATATTCTTTATAGCATTTTTTTTTCTTTAGGTACAATTTCCAACCTAGAATCAAGCATCCCATTCACTTGTCATGTCTCGTTATTTGCCTTTAATCAGGAATATTTTCACAGCGTTTGTCTTTTATGACATTGACATTTTTGAAGAATATAGTCCACAACTACCCACTCTCTTTTTTAATAGATTGTTCCTCATTTCAGATTTCTCTTGTGTTTCCTTATGATTAGATGTAGGCTCTGTGTTTCCAAATGGAAAGCTACGTAAATGATTTTGTGTCCTCGGTGTATCACATCCGGAGGCATATGATATCTATCTGCCTCTCATTGGTGATGTTAATTTTGATCATCTACTCAAGGTTCTGTATAGTTCTTTTTTTTTTTTTAATAAGTTTTTTTTTTTTTAAAGATTTTATTTATTTATTTTTAGAGAGAGGGGAAGGGAGGGAGACAGAGAGGGAGAGAAATAGCAATGTATGGTTGCTCCTCACATGGCCCTCACTGGGGACCTGGCCTGCAACCTAGGCATGTGCCCTGACTGGGAATCGAACCGGGACCCTTTGGTTCCCAGCCCGCGCTCAATCCGCTGAGCTACACCAGCCAGGGCTGTATAGTTCTAGTATATATGGAACTCATTGCCTGGATACAGAACAAAAGAAATGGAGTGATCCAGATCTGGATGGATTCTGTTTCAGGGTTATTTACCTGTGACAAAGCTATTTGAGGTGGTTGTGTATTTGCTATTGTGGGTTTCCAGGACAGAAGAGAAACAAACTTTAAAGCCCTATCCAGAGAATGCAATTAGGTTTCAGTTCATGCTAAATTTAAAAAAAATTTTCAGAATAATTTTGATGTCTATAGATGGAAAAATAATAAACTCAAGACAGTTTTTTAGACTTTAATATCAAGTTTTTTCATTGATGATAAAAAGAAAGTATAAATAATATTAATGGAGTTCAGGTAAATTTTTTTTTTTTTAATTACATTTTTTTTAATATATTTTTTTAAGATTTTATTTATTTATTTTTAGAGAGAGGAGAAGGGAGGGAGAAAGAGAGGGAGAGAAACAGCTACGTATGGTTGCCTCTCACATGGCCCTCATTGGGGACATGGCCCGCAACCCAGGCATGTGCCCCGATTGGGAATCGAACCGGGACCTTCTGGTTCCCAGCCCACGCTCAGTCCACTGAGCTACACCAACCGGGCTCAGGTAATTTTTTTTATTGAGCAAAACCTTATCCATTATAGTATAAAACAGTCTGATCTTTTTCTGTCAGATTGTTTTGCATCATTGACCATATAAAAACATTTTTTTTAATCCTCATCTGAGGATATGTTTTATTGATTTTAGATAGTGAGGAAGAGAGAGAGAGAGAGAGAAACATGGATGTGAGAGAGAAACATCAGTTAGTTGCCTCCAGTATACGCCCTGACCAGGAATCAAACCCAGAACCTTTTTGGTACCCAGGACGATGTTCCAACCAATGGAGCTACTTGGCCAGGGCTGACCATATGAGGTTTTAAAAATCTTCGTGCCCTGGCTGGGCAGCTCAGTTGGTTACGACAGGATTCACCAAGGTTGTAGGTTGGATTCACAAGACTCAACCAATGAATGCATAAATGAATGGAACAACAAATCAGTGTTTCTCTCTTCCTTCCTCCCTCTCTAAAAAATCAATTTAAAAAAAGTGCTGATAAAATCTGTAATAATTTTTAAGGGAACAACAAAAATAATAACTTAAAATTTAGAGCAGTACAAGCTAATGATAAAATTTCAAATAATGAAGAATTATATCTGAATAATGCTGTTATAAAAAATAAAACCCATTGGGGAAATGGGGATAACTGCAACTGAAAAAAAAATTAAAGAAAAAAAATTTTTTTTCAAATAATGAAAAGAGTTCTGGAGATGGATGGTGATGATGTTTGCTCAGTGTGAATGTACTTAATGCCATTGAACTATACACTTAAAATGGTTAAAATGGTAAATTTTATGTTATATACTTTTAGAATTTTTTAAAAGGTTTAAAATTTTTTCAAATAATACAGAAGGATTGAAAGTAGAAAGATGTCTCTTCCTTTGTTCCCTCCCCAGAATTAACCCCTATTGACAGTTTACTTTAATCAATTGTTAAACAGGAAAAAATTTGTTTTTCAGTTTTTTGGGTTTTTTTTAAAAACATAAATGAGATCAGATTCCTACTTTTAAGATTCATTAAAAAATTTCTTTTGCTATTAAATGTAGTATTAAAAAGTATCTGTTGTACAAGTTGAAGTTCTAATTCATTTTATTTTATTATTTTTTAATAGTTTATTTTTTATTGTATTTTTTTCCATTACCATTTATCCTTTTTATACCCTCTTCCAACTCCACTACCCCCAACCCCACAATCACCAGGTGTCCATTAGTTCTGTCACTTTTTTGCTGGATCCTTCAAACCACCCTGCCCACCCCCCCAGAGCTGTTAGCCTGTTGAATTTCTAATTCATTTTAATCAAGACATCTGCATCTCTTTTCTTAATTTCCACATTCTTTCACAAGTTTTTCACTATCTTGTGATTTAAATCAGGATTACTTTCACTTATTATTTTCTTTTTCTTTTTTTAAAGATTTTATTTATTTACTTTTAGAGCGGGGAAGGGAGGAAGGGAAGAAAGGGAGAGAAACATCAATGTGTGGTTACCTCTCATGCACACCCTACTGGGGACCTGGCCCGCAACCCAGGTGTGTGCCCTGACTGGGAATCTAACTGGCAACCTTTTGGTTGGCAGACTAGCACTCAATCCACTGAACCACACCAGCCAGGGCTCACTTATTATTTTCATATTATAGTAGAACCCAAATGAAAATTCAGTTCATGGGAAATTATTTTTTATAAATTTTAATTGGAACAGTGATATTAATTTTTTACAAAGTAATTTTCTTTTTTATCTTTTGTGTGCCATTAAAGTTCAATAGTGTGCTGCTATTGTGATATATGTGCCATATTTTTTATCTCTGCTCTGTATATTTATTTTTGTTGTATCTGTGGTGAAATAAACCTAACATACAGTTTACCGTTTTAACCACTTTTAAGTGTGCAGTTTATTGGCAATAAATGTATTTACATTGTTACACAACCATTACTACCATCCATCTCCAGAACTTTTTCATCTTTCAAAACTGAAACTTTGTAACAGTTAAACAGTATCTTCCTTCTTTGCCCTCCTGCTGACCGACAGTAACCTCAGGCTACTTTCTGCCTCTATGAATTTGACTATTCTAGATACTTCATATATAAATGGAATGAAACAGTATTTGCCCTTTTGTGACTGGCTTATTTCACTTAGCATAATGTCTTTAAGAAAATTGCTGATTCAAAAGCTAGAGCAGACCTATATATTTTTCTCTTTTTAAAAAATTACATTTATTGGGGTAACATTGATTAATAATGTCTATAAATATTAGGTATATAACTTTATAATATGATATCTGTATACTTTTTTTTAAAGATTTTATTTATTTTTAGGGAGGGGAAAGGAGGAAGAAAGAGAGAGAGAAAGAAACATCAATGTGTGGTTGCTTCTCATGTCACCCCCACAGGGGACTTGGCCCGCAACCCAGGCATGTGCCCTGACTGGGAATCAAACCTGCGACCCTTTGGTTCGCAGCCCGTGCTCAATCCACTGAGCTACGCCAGCCAGGGTGATGTCTGTATACTTTATTGTGTGCTCACCACCTGAAGCCTAGTCTCTTTTCATCACCATAATATCGGACCCCCTTTACCCTCTTCCTCCCCCCCCCAACCTCCCTTCCCCTCTGATAACCAACATTCTGTTGTCTCTGCCTATGAGTTTGGTTTTTGGGGTACTTGTTTGTTGATTTCACTTATATCCTACATATGAGTGAAATCATACGTAGTTCTTGTCCTTTTCTGTCTGACTTATTTCACTTGGCAGAATACTCTCAAACCTGTCTTTTCTGACTAACCTTGAACAGCTTATTATGCCAGGAAGTAAGGAATTGCTTAAAAAAAATGTTGGGGACGTGTCCAAGGAACATAGAAACTAACTTGGAAAGGTTACCAGTTGTAGCCAAATCTGTGGTAATCTGAACATCAAAATGAATAGGGACCATTATAGATTATAATTCAGTGAGTAAATTTTATACTGATGATAAATAGGGGGGAAGGGAAAGCTCTTTATTAGAATGCCAATTAATAAATGTAGAAGAATGATAGAGTTGGAGGGGAAAAATCACCATTTTGCAACCTCATAGTAATGAGGTTGCTTAATGGATGCCAAAACTAGGGGACAGAAGTTTAATGAGAGCAGAATATGTAATTCCAAAGATTTCCCTATCAGTCACTAGTCACAAAGGGAGAAAATAGTAACTTGGAGGTGGAAAACCAGAAAGATCCTCCCTAAATCAAGTGCAGAGTTATCAATAATGGGACAAGTGGATGTGATCCGCTGAGAAAGATATGATATGACTTACACAGTCCTCTGTCAAAGATACATAGCCTACATCTAATAACGAGGGAAGCATGAGACAAACCCAAATTAGGGACATACTACAAAGTGAGATCGGTGAAGTGATAACAATGCTAATATGTTTTTTTTGTTTCAAATACTCTGATGCACTTTATTCCAGTTAGAATAGCTTCTGGGGATAGCAATAAGTATAGTGGGCTTATATGGGAGTTTATTAGTCAAGGCTCTTGTTTAAAAAACAAATAACAACTATCAACTCTGGCTAACTTAAGGAAAAAATAAATGTACTAAAAGGATGTTTACTGGATATTAGACAAAGTCTTGAGAATAGCTGACAAAGTCTTTAGGATGACTTGAGAAATTGAACTTGGAAAATGACTAGTAACAGAAGGAGGCTGGCTACACAGCCAAAGAGCGTCTCACAGAACACATCTAACAAGGACACAGCTTGCGTGCCAGCAGTGCCATCCCTGGACATTGCCACAGTATTTATCCCCAAGAGCTGAATATTGCTGTTGATCTTACTTAATAATTTACCACTTCCTCACTTCTCTGCACCATCAGCTCCAGATTCAAAATCCCAAGCATACATCTAGTCAAGGACTTCAGGTTTTATGCCTTCGCCCTAATTGCCAGTGAAGCTAATGTATCTTGTAGAAGGCAAGACTCAAAAGAGAGGAATTCCTCAGACAAGTAAAAGATTTGACATGCTGAGCATACCCCATCTCCAAAACAAAGTCCTCTATCTAGGACTATAATTTGTCAGCCAAATTATTCAGTAGTCTGGCAATTTTTTCGCTGCTATTGTTAACAATTTTCTTTTTTTTTTAAAGATTTTATTTATTTTTTAGAGGGAGGGAGAGAAACAGCAATGTATGGTTGCCTCTCACATGGCCCTCACTGGGGACCTGGCCTGCAACCCAGGCATGTGCCCTGACTGGGAATCGAACCAGGACCCTTTGGTTTCCAGCCCGCACTCAATCCACTGAGCTACACCAGCTGGGGCTATTGTTAACAATTTTAAAGAGACTCTTAAGCATCCTGTATGGAGTTTAAATATTTATGGACAATTAGCTGATGATGTCTTCCATCACCTTTTTAAAAAATCACAAGTGTTATTTGACATACAAGGTCTGTCCAGAAGGTATCCAGCCATGTAATATGAAAAATAGAGACATTTATTGAAGAAGATATAAGAAACATTGTACATAGGACAGTGATGCCTCATTCCCTTCAAAGTAGGCAACGTGGGACTTGACACAGTTCTCTCACAATCATCAGCTGCTCTGTCATATTTTCCTAAATCTTATCAATGGTCTGAAAACTCTTCCCTTTTTAAAAAAATATATTTTATTGATTATGCTATTACAGTTGTCCCTAATTTTCCCCCTCTTCCCCCTCCACCTGGTATCCCCCACTTCTTCCAGCAATCCCCCCCTTAGTTCATGTCCATGGATCATGCATGTAAGTTCTTTGGCTTCTCCATTTCCTGTACTGTTCTTAACATTCTCCTGTCTATTCTGTACCTACCTATTTGTACTTCTTAATCCCTACACCTTTTCCTCCATTTTCCCCCTTCCCCCTCCCAACTGGTAACCATCCAAATGATCTCCATATCTATGATTCTCTTTCTGTCTGCTTGTTTGCTTCGTTTGTATTCTAGGTTAAATTATTGATAGTTGTGTGATTCCCATTTTAATGTTCATAGTTTTGATCTTCTTCTTAAATAAGTCCCTTTAACATTTCATGTAATAATGGCTTGGTGATGGTGAACTCCTTTAACTTTACCTTGTCTGGGAAACACTTTATCTGCCCTTCAATACTAAATGGTAGCTTTGCAGGATAGAGTAATCTAGGTTGTAGGTCCTTGCTTTTCATGACTTTGAATACTTCTTGCCAGTCCCTTCTTGCCTGCAAGTTTTCTTTTGAGAAATCAGCTGACAGTCTTGTGGAAACTCCTTTGTTGGTAATTCTCTGCTTTTCTC
The DNA here is from genome assembly GCA_004026765.1 of Micronycteris hirsuta. NCBI lineage: Eukaryota > Metazoa > Chordata > Mammalia > Chiroptera > Phyllostomidae > Micronycteris > Micronycteris hirsuta. The sequence goes on along the minus strand of PVJI01004226.1, from coordinate 68,559 downwards.
TTGCTGCTTTGAAGATTCTCTCTTTACCTTTAAACTTTGGCATTGTGAGTATGATGTGTATTGGTGTGGTCCTCTTTGTGTCCCTCTTGTTTGGGACTGTGTGCTTCCTGGACTTGTATGTCTATTTCCCTGACCAAATTAGGGAAGTTTTCTTTCATCATTTTTTCAAATAAGTTTTCAACTTCTTTCTTTCTCTTCCTCTTCTCCTTCCAGCACCCCTATGATTTGAATATTGGTACATTTGAAGTTGTCCCAGAGGCTCCTTACCACATCCTCATTTTTTTTTTTTTTTTCTTTTTTCTTGTTGCTGTTCTGATTGATTTTTTTGTGTGTGTTCCAAAACATTGATTTGATTCCTGGCTTCCTTCCCTTCACTGTTGATGCCCTGTAAAGTTTCTTTATTTCACTTAGTATAACCTTCATTTCTGCCTGTGTCTTTTTTATGCTGTACCGTACAAGTTCCTTGAACATCTTAATAACCAGTGTTTTGAACTCTGCATCTGATAGATTGCTTATCTCCATTTTGTTCTTTTTCTGGAGTTTTGTTCTGCTCTTTTATTTGGGCCATGTTTCTTTGTCTCCTCATTTTGGCAGCCTCCCTGTGTTTGTTTCTATTAATTAGGTAGAGCTGCTTTGACTGTCTGTCTTAGTAGCACAGCCTAATGTAGAAAAGCACACCCATAAGTTGGATGGGGCAGAGTCTTGGGTGATTACGTGGGTGGGACAACCCGTGTGAACCAAGTAGATGGAGTCTTGCATATGGTGCTACCTGCTCTGTAGCTGTGTGTACAGGAGGGCTCAGAAAAGGGACAGTGGCTGCTGCCTGGCCTCTGGAATTTTGTCTGGGAGGAAAGCTGTCCCCCAGCACTCCCCTTGATGCCAGGTACCTCATTTTTCTTCCATTATACCACTGGTGCCCTTCAAGCTGCTCTCCGGGTGCTGGAGCCCAGGGGGAATGAGTTTGCATAATTTTTGCTGTGTTTGTAATTTTTGCTGTGGTTGTACAAGGAAACATGCCATGTTTGCCTACGCCTCCATCTCTTGAAATCTCTTCCTTTTCGAAAGTGACTTTAGTTCTGGGAAAAGCCAGAAGCCAGGGTGCCAAATCTGGGCTATAGGAGGGCTGAGTCACCTAGGTGATTTGATGTTTCACCAAACAACTCCGCATGAGACATGATGCATGAGCGGGCGTGTTGTTGTGATGAAGCTGCCAATCACCAGTTGCCCATAGCTGCAGCCTTCTAATCATCCAAATAGTTTCTGCTGAGGAATGCTTAAGCTTAACACAAAATTTGATACAGATTCATTCCTCTACTTGCTCAGTCATTTTAAATGTGATGGTCACACAGTATACATACTCACAGGTGTCTACCTCCTCCTCTGACTAGTACAGTGAAGTCATCATTGTTCACACATGCACATTCCAGTCCACTCTCCATGGCTGCCAGGTTACATCAATGTTGAGCAAACCGTTCTTGTTATATTAACAATGGCTGGACTTTTTCTGGACAGGCCTCATATAGTGCTAGACACTTAAATGAGCTTTAACACTACAGAATTTCAATCTTAGACCATGCTAATGTGAACATAAAAATGTACCCATAATCAAATAAGCCAGAAAGGTGGAGTAATAATCTATTAAGTTATTTTCTGGGTATGTACTACCTTCTTAGTTTCTATTCAGTGGTGGAAATCACACATTGGAACATAAACGCTTGAATTTTATTCTTAACCTGTAACTGTCTGGTTCTTTGTGAGCAACTTCTGGAATCCACAGCTTGGGAGATTCTGTCTTTCCTCAAACTACTTTTGTGAACTCATCAATCTCTTGACTTAATTTACTTAATTTATACGTTGGTTATTGTCCAGGTGCTGCAGTTAGATAAGTACTGTCACTCCCTGCACAGTAGAAGACATTGTATGTGATGACTGTTGATTTTTTTTTTTTGAAGATTTTATTTATTTATTTTCAGAGAGAGGAGAAGGGAGGGAGAAAGAGCAATGTATGGTTGCCTCTCACATGGCGCTCATCGGGGACCTGGCCCGCAACCCAGGCATGTGCCCTGACTGGGCATCGAACCGGGACCCTCTGGTTCCCAGCCCGCGCTCAATCCACTGAGCTACACCAGCCGGGCTGTTGATTTAGAATCTGTATGTCCATGGTGATTCTGGGAACCAAAGTAATTTCATAGCACTTGGGAGTGAGTTTTGTTTTGTTTCTTTTTAAAAATAAATTCTGGCTGTTTGATAAAGATTTTTAGGCATAAACAGAATGATTCCTTTTCCATCCATATATATGCACTCATTTTAAACTTGCTTTTTTTTTTCTATTTGTTTAGTTTAATACAGTTTTTTAGTAAAATGAAGAAGTGGATGGACATGTCAAACCTGCCACAAGAATTTCGTGAACGTATAGAAAGACTAGAAAGAAATTTTGAGGTGTCTACTATAATTTTCAAAAAATTTGAGCCAATTTTTTTAGATATATTTCAAAATCCATATGAAGAAACACCAAAGTTACCACGAAGCAGGAAGCAGAGGTGAGACCCTTAATCCTTACATCATTGACATAAAAATGATGATATAAAATTACTAAGGGAATTTACATTTTTAATAGTCCACTTTTTACCAGAGGTATCCACTTACAAAACCTTAAGTTTTTATTAGAATTCATTTATAATTACCCATATCTGGCAATTCAGGTAATACTTTCACTTATTTTTTTATGTTCTGATGATTTCATGCAGATTGGAAAGGCTTAAGTTTGTTTAAATTAACCAGAGGTCTGTCCTTTGTGAGTGGAATTTTATATGTTATTTGACTTTACTATTTGTTATTTGTATGGCAGCTGTGGAGTGATAGTTAGCAAGTTAGTCATATAAAAAGTACATTTGTTTTCCTTTTTTAGGAGGACTCCTTGCACTGTTAAGGATCTCTTTAATTTCTGTTGGACACTCTTTGTTTATACTAAGGGTAAGGTGATACTTTCAGTGGTTTTACATTTCTACTGTGGGGTCTTGGTTCTATTTGACATGAGAGGTTTCTGGTTTTTGTGTCTCTTTTTTTTCTTACAAAGGTAATTTTCGTATGATTGGAGATGATTTAGTAAACTCTTATCATTTACTTCTGTGCTGCTTGGATCTGATTTTTGCCAATGCCATTATATGCCCAAATAGACGAGACTTGCTAAATCCATCGTTTAAAGGTAAGACCTTATTTATTTATTTATTTATTCATTCATTCATTTTTCCACAGTTGTCCCAATTTTCCCCCTTTGCCCTCTTCTACGCAGGCAGCCCCCCACTTCCATAATCAATCCCCACAGCGCTGTTCCTTCATATACAAGGGAGGCAATCCAGAAAAACCTGGAATTATCTTCTGGAGGGCAGGGCCCTTGTAGTACAGGCTTCCCCACTCGGTGGTGTTCTAGGAACCCATCTGTATCAGTGCATCAGCTGGCGTTGTTGTGAGAGGCTGCGCTGGGCTTCAGCGAATTTTTTTGGAAGACTTTCAGCATGTGTGCCCATTTCATGATGGGTGATTTACGAGCACACCTGCCCATGCCGCACTTAGCGTTCAGCTGTTTTTGACCCAAAACAGCATGACCCTTGTGCCCTCACCCTTCTTATTCATGCCCCTCCAGCAATTTTTTTTTGTTTCCCTGGATGAAAAAATTCCTCAAACATTTTGCCATTGTGGAAGAGGTGAAACAAAAAAAGGCAGAAGCACTAAAAAGCATCAGAGTCGATGAGCTCAGAAACTGTTTTCAGCAGTGGAAAAAATGTCTCAATAGGTGTATTGCATCAAATGGAGAGTAGTTTGAAGGTGACTGAAATTTAAATACATAAGAATGAAAACAGTTTTTTATAAGTAAATTCTGGATTTATTGGGGGTTACCCCCTCATATGTTCTTTGAGACCTTATTTATTTTTGAAAACTGATTATTTTTAGAAAGAGAGTTTTAAAAGTTGACATATTCTTTTTCCCCTGTTGTTCTTCATACCCTGTCAAACTAGGTTTACCATCTGATTTTCACAATGCGGACTTCAGGGCTCCTGAAGAGCCTCCCTGCATCATTGCTGTGCTGTGCGAGCTGCATGATGGACTTCTAGTAGAAGCAAAAGGAATAAAGGAGCACTACTTTAAGCCATATATTTCAAAACTCTTTGACAGGAAGGTACTGATTATTAAATGGCTGAGACTTTTTTAAGGCTTAGCAACCTCAAAAGACACAATATTTTAAGTAGTCAGACTCAAGATTTCCAGGTTGCAGTCTTTGCTGTGATGCAGAATTGGCCTGTGGTCTTCTGTAATGTGAGAAACTGAGCTGTTGAAGAGTGTGACCAACTGTATGTGCTGTCAAGTAAAAATACAGTGTGCGAGGTAACTGTTGGAGGTTCTGATAAAGAATTATGAAAACCAAGAGGTCAGAGTAAGCTAATTTACTGCCACATTTGAGTCAATCCTGACTGCCTAACAGAAGGAGGATGGTATATAAGAACTATAGCTTTAATTCCTTATAAATAGAGCATAAAATCCCTTATAGTTTTGTAGGCACTTGCAGGCCATCTGTTGGCATTCTGTATTTTTTTTTCTAGCATATACTTAGCTATTTCTATATTTATGAAGTGGCTTATTCCTTTGGGACTTAATTTCTTATTTCCCCAATATTAACCATTTAGTCTAGCTAGACTTGAGTTTGCTCTTTGGTAAAAAGGGGTTTTGGATTAGATCATCTCTGTGGTCCCTCTCTGTCAATATTATGAGATTTTTTCTTTAAGTATAAAGTCTTTCCTAACTGGATTCTTTGTCTTTTCATATCCTTTTGTATTTAGTTTTATATTTCCTAAAAAATGTATTTTTGTCTGTATGTGTATGTGTGTGTACATGTGTGTAAAAGTTCAGTAAACTTTTTTTTTAAGATTTTTAAAATTTATTTTTAGAGAGAGGGGAAGGGAGGAAGAGAGGGAGAGATGAAGAAACATTGATCAGTTGCCCCTCGGTTACCTCTTGTATGCCCACAACTGCGGACCCAGCCAGCAGCCCTGGACTATGCTCTGACCAGGAATTGAACTAGCAACCCTTTAGTTCTCAGGCCAATGTTCAACCCACTGAACAACACCAACCAAGGCATCTTCAGTAAACTTTTGAAGGAACTCAAGGCTTATGTGTCTCGTACTCTGAAGAAGCAGCACACTAGTGGCCTCCGGGTACGATGGCTGTACATCTTGCTTTGCTTGGGTTTTCTAGCTTTGGACTGTTGTCTTAGCGTAATTATTATAGCAGCTCCTTTCACTCCCGAAGTACCCTAGTTTGGACAGGGGTCCTCCTGCCCAAAGGCCACAGATGTTTTGCTTGGCCTGTGTTCAATTTTTAATTTACCTATAAAGACTTTTTCTGTGCAAACCTTTCAAAAATCAGAAGCTATGGCAATACTGGATTGGAATTTCTACATGACTTTACCTGGGTAACTGTTGTCAAGTTAAATGACAGTCACCTCTTTGAAGATGGGAGGTATACTTTCTGTTATCATTATCTGTGTATATTGAACTCTGACCCCTGAAGGCATTTGAGTTTTCAACTCCTGATGTGTAGTAATCTTAAGTAGTGTGGGTACACAAACGTATTAATAACAGTATCGTTTTCCTCCCACCAGTGATAGTACTTATATTTGTTTTGAATCTTTTGCTTGCCTAACACATTCAATATATGTTAGTTTTCCTTTTTCCATAGATAGATGTTTAAAACTGGATAGCTTTCTCTAGAATCACTTGAGAAATTTGCTAAAAATGCTTCCTCAGCTCAGGCCTTGAGGTCCATCAGTTGGCATTTTAAACAAGATCCCCTAAATGATTAATATATGTCTAAAATTTGGAAACCAGTGCTGTAGACTAATTTTAAAGTATTTTCAAAACTTTAACTGTTTTTTAATATTTTATTTGCATACTGATTTAGTTTTACTGGTCTAAAATATTTAGTAATTATATTTTGTGTTTGTATGATTTATAACAACTACCAATGTGAAAATTTAGATAAATGTTGCTTTTATGCATATGTTAATATGCTTAATTACTTTTTAATTAAATTTATTGGGGTGACATTGATTCATATGGTTATATAGGTTTCAGGCGTACATTTCTATGATACATATCTGTATATTGCATTGTGTGCCCACCACCCAAAGTCAAATAAAATCTTCTGTCACCACATATTTGCCCTTCCTTTACCCTTTCCTATCCCCCATTCTCTCCCCTCTGGTCACCACCATGCTGTTGTCTGTCTGTATATGTGAGTTTCAGTTTTCTGTCCCACATACGAGTGAAATCATATGTTTTTTCTAACTGACCTATTTTGCTTAGCATAATATTCTCAAGATCTATCCATTTTGTCGCAGATGGCAGTATTTCATCTTTTCTTATGACTGAGTGGCATTCCATTGTACCAATATATATGTACTGTATCTTCTTTATCCAGTCCTCTGTCAAAGGACACTTTGGTTGTCTCTATGTCTTGGCCACTGTGAATAATGCTACCATGAACATAGGGGTGCATATATATTTGCAAATAAATGTTTTCAAATTTGTCAGGTAGATACTCAGAAGAGGGGCGCTTGGGTCATATGGTAACGCTATTCTTAATTTTTAAAGAATAAAAAAGGAATTGTCATACTGTTTTCCATAGTAGCTGTATTGGTTAACATTCCCACCAGCAGTAAGTGAGGGTTCATTTTTCTCTACAGCTTTTCTAACACTTGTTATTACCTGTCTTGCTGATAACAGCCATTCTAACAGGTGTGAGGTGGTATCTCATTGTAGCTTTGATTTGCATTTCCCTAAAAATTAGTGAAGTTGAGCATCTTTTCATTATCTGTTGGCCGTTTGTGTGTCTTCTTGGAAGAGGTGCCTGTTCAGGTCATTTGCCCATTTTTTAATTGGATTGTTGGTTTTTCTGGTGTTGAGTTGTATGCGTTTTTAATTATATTTTGGATATTAACCCCTTGTTGGAGCTGTTGTTAGCAAATATCTCCCATTCAGTTGGTTGCCTTTTTATTTGTTGTTGGTTTTCTTTTGCTGTGCAGAAGCCCTTTCCTTTGATATGGTCCCATTCATTTATTTTTACCTTTACTTCCCTTGCCTTTAGGCTGAAATTCATAAAATGTTCTCTGTGATCAAGGCCCTTAAGTTTAATACCTACATATTCTTCTGTGTACTATATTGTTTCAGATCTTATATTTAGGTCTTTGATCCATATTGAATTAATTTTTTGTACAAGAGAATATGCTTTTTCTTCCCAGATTTTAAAAGGAGAATGCCTTCTGGACCTGTCCAGTTTTACTGATAATAGGTAAGTATGTAACACTAATGGTATCTGGTATATTATAGGCTGTCAGTAATAACTTGTTGTAATTTGTTAAGTGAAGCATTTTATTCAAGTTCCTACTGCTTTAGTAACATTGCATGGGTGGTGCCACTAAGTCTTGCTGTCTTTAAGTACATTTGTTTTAAGAAACCATTGGCCCTTAAGACAGCTGCTCTCCAGGGAAAGTCATAAACAGACCCAGTGACTTCTGTATTTGAGTTTTTATTCTTTTATTAAACAAATGTTGGCAAATGCAGAATGTTCTTATAGTTCAAAGCCATTATTGTTTCCTCAATGATCAGATCTTAATTTAGGTTCAGCTGGTTTTCAGATTAAGTATACATTCTCTTTCACTCACCTTTCAAAGTAACTAGTTTATTGCTGTGTGTGTGAATGTAAAGAATGTTCGTCAGATAGGAGCCTCGGGTATCGTTAGATGAGCAAACTTAATAAAAACTAGAAAGTCATCAGCTTTTTTAGGCTGTGAAGTCTAAATCTTCAAGTCAAGATAAATCCATTATATTTTATTTTATTACTTAGTTTTATTCTTGCAGCTTAAAGTATTTCTCTTTTCAGCAAAGCAGTGAACAAGGAGTATGAAGAGTATGTTTTAACTGTTGGTGATTTTGACGAAAGGATCTTTTTGGGAGCAGATGCAGAAGAGGAAATTGGAACTCCTCGAAAGTTCGCTGGTGACACCCCACTAGGGAAGCTGACAGCACAGGCTAATGTGGAGTGTAACCTTCAGCACCACTTCGAAAAAGTAATATAACCTAGACTGGCCTCAGTCTAGAATGATCTTTTTCTCTGTGTGTGTGATTCTACTAACAGCAGAAGCATCTTTCAAGTTAAATCTTGAGTTTCTTCTACTAATTCATATTTCCCATGAAAGCCTTAAAAGGTAATTTTTTTAAACTATGACATTTAGTATTTTTATTACATTTCTTGCTACTTTTTATAGTTTGGATATATTTTCCCAGAATGCCTGCGTTTTTTTTGTAGAGTGTATCTTTTGACAAAAAGGACTTATGTTTTCATTTTTTTAATATATATTTTTTAAGATTTTATTTATTTAGTTTTAGACAGAGGGGAAGGGAGGGAGAGAGGAAGAGAAACATCAATCGGTTGCCTTTTTTATGAGCTCAGACCAGGGACCAAACCTGCAACCCAGGCATGTGCCCTGACCAGGAATCAAACCAGTGACCTTTTGCTTTGTGGTAGGACACCCAACCAACTGAGTCACACTGGTCAGGGCTATGTTTTCTTACTAATCTTTCTTTTTGTCACTTTAGTCACTGTTCCATTGCTTTAAAATTTAGTTTGCTTTCCTACTCATGATGAACTGTGTCCTTCCTGACCTTCAGCCATAAAACTCTGAACTTGATTATTAATAGCCAAGACTTATTTTGTCTAAAAGTGTAAAATGGATTAGACAGTAAGATTTAGTGGAAAAGTCACTGGTCTAGAACAATGACTTTCAACCTTATTCATCTCATGGAACACGTAAACTAATTATTAAAATTCTGCAGCACACAAGAAAATATATCTTTTACTGACCTGACCAAAAATAATAGGTATAATTTTGATTAATCTATAATAATAATAATCTATCCTTAATGTTCCCAGGTTTTTTTTTTTTTTAAATCAGGTACCTCTACTTATATATAAGAATTTCTGGTACCAAGAACTAACTGATCACACATAACCTTATTATGCGACATGAGTCATGAGATGTAACTGTAGCCCTGACCAGTGTGGCTCAGTTGTTTGGGTGTCATCCTGCAAAGCGGAAGATCACGGGTTCAGTTTCAGTTCCCAGTCAGGGCACATGCCTAGGTTGTATGTTGGGTCCCTGGTCAGGGTGCGTACAAGAGGCAACTGATCGATGTTTCTCACATCGATGTTTCTCTCCCTCTCTTTCTCCCTCCCTTCTCCTCTCTCTAAAAATTACATAAATAAACTGAAATAAACTAAAAAATTTTTAGAGATGAAGCTCTTACTGTATGACCTATTATGGTTCAAGACAGGGTATTCACACCATACAGCTACTGTGTTCACTGTTGTCATTTTTTTGTTTGACCATCTAAGGGAAAACAGAGCAATGTCCCTGACTAAATAGTCAGATATTGCATGTTTTAAAAGTCCTTGCAGCACACCGGTTGAAAATCACTCGTCTAGCAGATAGAAAACCTAAGTTTTCATCCAGGCTCTGCCATTAACTGTCAGCTTAAACAGGTTTCTTTACTTCTCTGTGCCTGTTTCTTCATATGTAAAATGAAAATGTATGTTATTTTTCAAGAAGTGAATGTTAGGAAAATGAAATTAGATTATGCTTTGAAAAGTGTTACTCACATATAAGGATGTTATTAGCATAATATTTCTGAAAATTTGGTGGGTAACAGAAGAGGAGTGGAAAAAAGTAACAACTAAATATGAATTGAGATGATGGCATATCTACTAAATTAAACATGAGAGGGAAGGCGACTTTAATTTCACAAAATTTTTTTTTTTTTTTTTTTGACAGAAATCATTCACACCCTCTACCCCACTGACAGGACGGCGGTATTTACGAGAAAAAGAAGCAGTCATTACTCCTGTTGCTTCCGCCACTCAAAGTGTGAGCCGGTTACAGAGTATTGTGACTGGGCTGAAAAATGCACCAAGCGAACAACTTGTAAATATTTTCGAGTAAGTTCAATACTATTATTTTTCTAAAGGTCTCTTTTAAATTAGATTTTATATTCCATTCTATATTCAGTATATTCAGAATTCTTAAGATAGTGGATATACATCTGGAAAGTTTTACTGTACCATTTCAGTTACAAAGTATGTTGACCTAAAAGCAAATAGAAGTACCTATTAAAATTTTTATATAAATATTCTTATTATTATATACTTTTAAGGTTAAATACATCTGAAAGGTTATTTAGTTCTGGCATTCCTCTCTTGTAACTAAGTTATACATTATTGTTTTTCTTTTTACATTGACTTTAATGGGTTCAATCTAAATGTTCATCAAATGGAGGATTGATTACATATTGATGGTGGAGCCACAAAATAGAACGTTATGCAATTTTTTTTTAAGTGGTAACTATAAGAACCTGGTGGGATTCCTGTAGATAAAACCCAGGGATATTTGGAGGTCCCCCTAAGACTGCAGCCCCCAGGAGTTTCCCACTTCTCAGACTCATCCTCACTCAGCCTCCAGCAGTTCATTAAAATGGCCTTTTAAATGTTCTTTCCAGCTTATGATCCCTCTGCTTCTGCTCCAAAAGTATGCAGCAATGGGATAGTTTTCCCGATCAACAGGAAGACATTGATAGCTATGAAGTTTGATGCTTGCTCAATGATAGCATTGCTACCTCTGAATCCTAAAAACGACCCTGCCCTTCAGGAGCAACTGAAGTCCTTCAAAGCTGCACTGATTGCCCTTTATCTCCTTGTGTTTATAATTTTCATACCTATCATCAGAATAGTGGCAGGAGATGAGTAAATTAGAGGAGCATGTATATAAAGCATCAGCAGAAATTATGTCTGTGAAAGAAAAACAAGTGTATACGAGAGGCAACTGATGGATGTTTCTCATATTGATGTTTCTCTCCCACATCAATGTTTCTCTCCCTCTCTCTCCCTTCCTCTCTCTAAAAATCAATAAGCATGTCCTCGGGTGAGGATTAAAAAAGAAGAAAAAAAAGTATTGCTTTGGTTCAAGGTCGTCTTAAACCCCCAGGTGAAAAAGCAGATAGAGGTCATCACACGGGAGCAATGGTCCGTGAGGCATTCCAGGTCTAATAACAGGTCCTCCAGGTCCTAAAGATGATTGGGGAGCAGTTGGCTGTCCTGGAAGTCAAGGATTCTCAGGACCAGTGGGGAAGACTGGAGACCAGGAAATCCTGGACAAAAAGGCCAGAAGGTCAAAAGAGGGAATAGACCAGTACTGCTCCCTGATTATATTAGGGCAGGCCCTTTTAAGATCAGGTGGGTTGGTCAGGACACCCTCTACTACCATCTCATTGAAAGGCCCTTCACCTCTGGATAAATGATCATCACAACTGACTCCAACATCCCTTTGTAGTTCCTCCAAAGGACCTTGGTTCCCATGTGGTACCCAGCCTTCTCATGGCTTCGTCTCCTGATCCTGGGTGCTGCTTGGGCCTCTGTTCTCATGCTCAGACCTCTACCCACTCCATTACCCCACTATCGCTACCATCCCCTAGCACCCTTAACCAGGATGCCTTCAAGGAAATTCAAATTAAAACCAAAAATATCCACTCAAAACCATTAGAATGCCCACTGTCAAAATACACAAACAAACAGAAAATAACAAATGTTAGTGAGTATGTGGAGAAATTGGAACTCTGGCATGCTGCTGCTGATAGTTGTGAAAGTGGTATAGCTGATATGGAAAGCAGTATGGAGGTTCCTGAAATAATTAAAAATAGAATTTTTATGACCTAGCGATCCAACTTCGTATATGCCACACAGTGGCATATTGTTAGGTCTTAAAAAGAAGGAAATTCTGTTGTTTGCTACAACACAATGAACCTTGACGATATTAAGTGAAATAAGGCGATTACAAAAGGACAAATACTGCATGATTCCACGTACATGTGGTATCTAAAGCAGTCATACTGACAGAAGGTAGAATGTGATGCCAGGGATTGAAAGAAGGGGGAATGGGGGGTTGTTCAAGGGGTGTACAGTTTCAGTCATGCAAGATGAAAAAGTTGTAGAGATCTGTTTTACAACAGTGTGCGCATAGTTAATACTGTAATGTACACTTAAAAATTAAGAGGGTAAATTACGTGCTTTTTACAACATAATAGGAGACAAAGAACCTAGTTGGGAGAAAACAACACAAGATGCAGAGCTTTGCATTGGAACTTGAAAAGAAGTATTTTTGGCATTTGCGCTGCCTACTTCTCTGAACATGATACTGGTCTGTTAAAACATGAGATTGGAGTACTGACCCCTGAACTGGATATGCGGCTTTAGGCAATTGCTTTCTTTCTCATAGTCTTGGATTTCTTTGTCATTTCTGAATGAAGACTTATATTCTGTATTTGAATGATAAAAAGATAACAATAATTTAAAGGTAACAGAGTTATTTGCTTCTTGCTAAGTGTTTTCCTTTTTAGTGCTATATTTTTCTATTTGTTAATTCTTTTGGCTTAGATAAGAACTACATGTAATTTATTTTTCCAGCAGAATATGTGAGTGTGTATGGAGTGTGTGTGTCTGTGTAAATACTGCCATATCATCTTTCTATTTTTTCTTAAATCAAGTTTATTAAAGTATAATTTATATGTAATAGTTCTTTTCACTGTATCATATGAGATTTGACAAGTACATACAGTTGTGTAACCACTGCCAGTACATTCCAGACATGGAACAACCCTGACCGGCGTGGCTCATTACGTTGAGTGTCGTCCTGCAAAGCGAAAGGTCTTTGGTTCAATTCCCAGTCAGGGCCCATGCCTGGGTTGCAGGTTTGCTCCCCAGATGGAGGGTAGCAAACCCATCCATCCTGTGCCATCCTCAGCTCTGGCAGCCACTGACATGTTTATGACAGGCAACTGATCGATGTTTCTCTCTCATGTCAGTGTTTCTCTCCCTTTTATTTCTCCCTCCCACTCCCTCTCTAACAATAAATAAATAAAATCTTTTAAGAATACTTATAAAAAAAGACACACAACAGTTCCATTGTCCCTCCCAAATTTATGCCCCTTTGTAGCCAACTCCTGTGTCATCCTCAGCTCTGGCAGCCACTGACATGTTTTCTCTCCCTATAGTCCTGCCTTTTCTGGAATGTCATATAAATATAAGCAAAACATAGAGGATGTTGACTCTTCTAATGTTGAAATTCCTAACAATATGCCAAATTATTTTATTTATAGGCTGTAGACTTGTTTGAAATAGGCTATGTTTACATATCAGGTTTATAACTAGAATAGAACTTTGGTCACTAAACCAAACTAATTCTTAAAAGAAGAAATGTTGCTAGGCTGGGTTTTTTCCCCCTGGTAATTGGGTTTCTGTTGTATTTTATAGATCTTGTTTGCGTAATCCTATGGAAAATATTACAAAAATAGTGAAAGAAATAGGAGAGACTTTCTGTCAACACTACACTCAATCAACAGATGAGCAACCAGGATCTCACATAGGTAAGAACACAAAACTAAAGTTAACACGGCGTTAAAGATAGATTTCCCCCCCAAAGAAGTAGAAATTGAAGTTTTTTCCTTCCTTGCTATTCTTAATTTATCAGATTTAAGTTTATATGTTTTGTTCTTTAGTCCTTAATAGCTACTTCTCAATAGCACATTTTCCCTTTTTTCCCCTTACAGACTTTGCTGTAAACAGACTAAAGCTTGCAGAAATTTTGTATTATAAAATATTAGAGACTGTAATGGTTCAGGAAACACGAAGACTTCATGGAATGGACATGTCAGTAAGTAAATACACTTTCTCAGCCACTAGCAAGGTCCAAAAATCTTAAATCTAGAACCTGTGTGTTGAGAGGTTCTATAATGCATTGTGAGGGTCAGTGGTTAATGTTAATGGCAAACTTAGCAATGATGACAAATTAGTTGGCCTTAGTTGTCTTAGGCACATCTAAAGCTAGACATCTCTAGGTAGGAATGTGAAATAAGTAAAATTCATCTTTGGTACACTATCAGTATCCTTTCCATTCGAGTCCTGTTTATTTGTCCTTCATTCAAAGCTAGCTAATGATGAATACCCTTCCCCTGACTATAAAGCCAACTGGTAATTAAGGCATTTGCCCATATCTCCTAGGGATTTTAGAGGAATAAATTCTTGTGAGGGTTTTTATTCCCATTTTCTTTGAACTTTTGATCAAATCTGACCACTCTCTTCAATTGCTATGTAAAGGAATTTTTTACAGTCAAACCTATTATATATCAGTTTCATCCTCTTCCTTCTAGTCCCTCTTGGAATCTTCTGACCTTCAGTTCCCGTAGGAACAGATTGATGTGTAAGGGTGCAGCATAACTATTGCAATAAAATTTCTCTTTGTTTCAGCCTGGAAATTTTCATCTCTCGTGTGTTGGTTCCCCTTTTTCCTGGATTCCATGTTTTTCATGATTTACACTAGTATTTGATAGAGCATGTGCTCCTATAGCTTCATAAGAAAGAAGAAGATTTTCAGCTCTTTATTTTGAAATAATTGTAGATTCACAAAAGTTGCAAAAGTATTATAGAGAAGTCCCATGTACCCTTTCGCCTCCAGTGATTACATTTTACATAGTACAATATCAAACCAGGAAATTGACGTTGCGACAATATATGTGTTTCTCTCTCCCTCCAATTGTATCGCATGTGTAGATTATATAACCACCACCAAAATCAATATACAGAACTCTGTCCACCACAAAGAGCTCCCTTGTGCCACCCTTTATAGTCACAGTCAACTCTCTTCAGCCATTAATCTGTTTTCCACTTCTGTACTTTTATAACCCACTCTGTATGAGTTCAGTTCTTTTAAGTTTGTTGAGGGTTATTTTATGATACAGGGCATGTTTTTATCTTGGCAAACTCTGGGCACTTAAAAACCATGTATTGTGCTGTTGTGTGGAAGGCTCTGAAATGTCCATTCTGTCTTGTTGCTGGATGGTGTGTTGAGTTCTCCATATCCTTGCTGATTTGCTATGTAGTTCTACCAGTTGTTGAGAGAGCGGTATTGAAGTCTCCAAATATAATTGTGGATTTATCTATTTCTCCTTTCAGTTTTCTCAGGCTTTTTAAATTCACATATTTTGAAGCTCTGCTGTTCGATGCATACAAATTGAGGATTGCTATGTCTTTTTGGTAAATTGATTCTTTTATCATGATAGTGTCCCTCTGAATCTAGTGATTTTCTTTGTTCTGAAGTCTGTCTTCTGTTTATAGCCATTTCTGTTCTCTTTTGATTAATGACTGTGTGGTATACCTTTTTTACATCCTTTTGTTTTGTAGCTACCTGTATTATTATATTTAAAGTGAGTTTCTTGTAGGTAGCATAGGATTGAGTCATATGTTTTTATCTACTCTTGGTCAGGGGCACTCACCTCTTTTCCCTTAGATTGTCAAGTTAAAAAAAGACAACAGCCAACACAATAATAGCCATCTGGTGCGAATGAATCAAAATTATACATTTTTTGTCATATTGGGAAAAATATATTTGGGGGGGTGTCACAGAATTTTAGTAATTAGTTTATGTGTACCATGAGATGAAAAAGGTTGAAAAATCGCTGTGTTAGGGCATAAGTCTACCATTTTATTTTTTTGTTTTCTATTTGGTCTCTCTGGCTCTTTTTTTCCTACTTTCCTGTGGATGACATGAACATTTTTTAGACTATATCTGTGTGTTGATTTTTTTAGTGGTTGCTCTAGGTATTGCATTATACTTATACGTAACTATCATTTTCCTTTGCGATTTTGAGGCATTGCCTCATTATCTTCTAGATCCCAGTGCTGCTGATTAGGAAAAAGAAGTCCAATGGCATTCTTTTTTCTTTTTGAAAGATTTTATTTATATGTATTGAGAGAGCGGGTAAGGGAGAGAAAAAGAGGGAGAGAAACATAAATGTGTGGTTGCTCCTCGCATGCCCCCTCCTAGGGGACCTGGCCTGCAACTCGGGCATGTGCCCTGACTGGGAATCGAACCAGCAACCCTTTTCTTCACAGTCTGGCGCTCAGTCCACTGAGCCATACCAGCCAGGGCAGAAGTCCAATGGCATTCTAATTCTCATTATTGGTATGTAGCTTCTGTTTACTTTCTGGAATCTTAGAATTCTCTTTTTATCACTGATGTCCTGTAATTTATAATAAAGTGCCTTACTGTACATCTTCATTTGTATATTGGGCATTCCTACAGAGTTGCTCTTTCAGTGCCAAAATTTATGTCCCGCAGTTTGGCGTCATTTTATTGAATGACTATTTCTTAGATAATATGTTTCCCACTGAGTTATGTCACTGGAACACTTATTTTTCAGATGAGGGACCTTCTGGATTAACCTTCTTATTTTCTTCTCTTATCTTTCTTTCTTTGTATTTTGTTCTAATTCCAAGGGCATTTATTCAACTTTTCATCATCCAATCCTAATGAATTTTTTATTTTAGATATATTTTCATTTCTAAGATCTCTTTCTTGCTCTCTGATGTTATTTAGATTTCCTTGAAGTTTTTTTGTGTTGCCTTAGTTGTCTGTCTCCTCTGAGTCTCTTTTCTGTTTATTTTGATCTTTGTATTTCAATGGAAGGTTTTCTTCAAATGTTGGATTATTCTTGGCTGTTCACTTATACTTGAATGAGACATTAATAAGCTGTTATGTTGACAAACAGCTTGATTCAAAACTCTATATGCAAGAGTGAGAATAAAAGTCCACCAGCCTCAGATGATTATGTGATATTAGGGACCCTGAACTGTTGGTGTCTTAAAGGGCTTTTGGGGAATATTTTAGTTTCTATAGAGAAGTCTGCTAATCTCTTGCCTCACGGTTAGTTTTGTGGAGCAGAAAAAGGAAAGGAGTCTTGATCTCACAATTCATTCTGCGCACTTTCACCTACAGCCTCAGTCTCTTCTATGCCTAGTGTTCTCAAATTTTGAGTCTCTCTAATTCAGTTCTGTAGAGAATAATTTTTCAGACCTGTTGAGATAGACTAGAGGCCTATCATCCAGCTCCTTGGAGTGGGGGTTGAGTGGGTACAGTTCTGACTACAACAAACTTTCAAACCATCCATGTTGTTTCCTTGCCCAGCCGCTGTTTCCATTCTGTGTGCACCTTCCATTGCTTTGCTTCTTCTCAGATTGCATAGAGCAAATTCATTGGTCTTAGATGTCTCCCTTATGTTTGACCATTTTACTTTCTGTTGAGTAATTTGTCATCCTTTCATCCACTTCCAGTTTTTACATATTATAGTTTGCAGTTACAGATAACTCGTAGTTTTCGCCAAAATAGTTTTTTTTTTTTCTCTTTGTTGATTGGGAATGGTATTTGAAAGAAGGATGGCACAAATAAGATGTTTAAAACTGAAAACTGAGGTTGAATCTCAGACTCAATGATGAAACAGGACTTTATCTTCTTAGTAAAATATTTCTTGCTCTGAACTTTTTAAAGTCTTAGTTGTGACATTATACCTTTGATTTCAGTATTTTGATTAATAAACCCTTATGTTAACAAAACATTGGTAGTAAAACTGTCATTTAAAAAAAAACAGCCCTGGCCAAGTAGCTCATTTGGTTAGAATGTCACCCTGATATGCCAAGGTTGTAGGTTTGATTCCCATTTAGGGTACATATAAGAGTCAGCCAATGAATGCATAAATAAGTGGAACAACAAATCAATGTTTCTTTCTCTCTCTCTCTCTCAAAATCAATAAATAAAATTTTTTTAAAATTTAAAAAGTTTTAATAAATATTCCTAGTGCTTTTCTTTTAATGGGAATTTTGACTATTATTTGCTCAATTTTCCAAGCAGATTATGATGCAGGCCTAATTTAAATATATCTACCACTGAGCAGGATTATATATCATAAGAAAACTCATTACAAGTTTGAGGATTCAAATGTATATATCTGATAATCTGCTATTAGATAATGTACACAAGTTATTTTATATTATTTTTATAGTCACTCTATAAACGAGACAAATGCTGAAACACTAGAAATATTAAGCTGTGGTCTTTCTCTTCCCCAAGGTTCTTTTAGAGCAAGATATATTTCATCGTTCCTTGATGGCTTGTTGTTTGGAAATTGTGCTCTTTGCCTATAGCTCACCTCGTACTTTTCCCTGGATTATTGAAGTTCTCAATTTGCAGCCATTTTACTTTTATAAGGTGAGATTAATACAAAATCCTGTTACGGTATACCTCACATAAGAATTCTATTTATCTAGAGACAAGAAAACACACACACACACACACACACACACACACACACAAATTCTGTTTATCTTAGTGCTGAGGAAACAAGCCACAGTGATGTTTGGAAAATATTTCCAGAGATATTCTGAAAACATATATTCCTTTTGGGTGGAATCAAGTACAAAAGAGAGAGGATGAATGGTATATATAAATTAAGCCAATTTGTAGCTTTGGTTCTTTTTCCGTCACTGACTGGCAAAGGTAACGAGGAACTTAGAGTTAACTTTGAATTTTCTATATTTATGAATGAAAATCATAATCCTGGACTTACTGTCAACATGTCAGATTAGTTAAATGCAGTACTTGCATTCTCCCACAATGACATGAAAATTGAAACTAAATTTCAGAACTACAGTCATTCAGAATCATCTGAAATCTAGCTAAACAGAAATCCTGTAACTAAGGATATAAAAAAGAAGCCGCATCAAGACTGGTAGGAAGTGCGGAGATGCAGAACAGGCTGGTCCCACGCCTAAGTGTGGCAGTTAACAATCAGGAAGGATGTCTCAGCTGCAGAGGTCCCCTCTGAGGAACAAGGGGTCCAAGCCCCAGCCCAGGGTTCCAGTGCTGGGAAGAGAAGTCCCCAAAACTTTAGCTGTGAAAACCAGTGGGGATTCTCACTGAGTGAGATGAAGGGCTTCTAGAGTCCCAGGCATTCCTCTTAAAGGGCCCATGCAAGGACTTACTAGGACTCACCCCTCTGAGTTCCAGTGCTGGGGCTGCAGCTGAAAAGGCCCTAGAGGAGGAACTGAATTGTCTGGCTTTGGGGTGACAATTGAAAGGGCAGCTTTCTCCCAGACAGAGTTCTGGCAGAGGCCATTGTTCCTTTGCTGAGGCCTTCCCTCATAGAGCAAGGAGATAGGTGACATATCTGAGTTTTCATCAACCTGGTGAACACTGTTCACCCCCATCCTGTTGATTCCGAGATCCTGCCCCACACAACTTTCAGTCCCACCCAGACCATTTCCAGTGGCTATTCCACACAAAGAGCATGACTAGGCTCATACTGCAGACTTTCCAAAAATCCCTTAAAGGTTCACAAACCCCAAACAGGCAGCATCTGGCTTCAGCCTACCCTGTACCTCTAGGGCTCCAGGCCCTAGGCTGAGCACTGGCAGCATCACCCAGCCTTGGTTCACAACTTGGTCTGTCCCAGGCACCTCCAAGCCCAGCACAGGTAGCAGTCACCTGCAGATCATGCTAGGTAGCCCCAGGTAGGACATAGGTGGCAGCTGATCTCGGCCTGCATCTCCCAGGAGGTCCCAGGGCCATTGCAACTGAAGGACAGCTTCAGACCAGGCCAGAGCATCACCCAACCACCTCTGTAAGTGACACCCTCAGGGGGCAGACTCATCAGTCACTAGAGTCCTGCTGAAGCAAATCCTGCTCTGTGAGGTCAGCCCCTGCACTGCAACTCTTCCACTGTAGTCATGGCCAGTTCTCCCACCTGATGGGCCTTGGGGTAAATTTCTCCCATTGATGTGCCAACAGCAATCAAGGCTCAACTAACAGGAGGGTGCATATAGCTCACGGAGGTGGGGGAGTCACCTGGACACATATCTGGGGTGATCAGGATAGCTGTACCACTGTACCAGATGAAGAGTTCAAAACACCAGTTACAAGAATGATCAAATGCTCAATGAACTTATGGGAAGAGTAGATGAACTTAGTGAGAATCTCAACAAGTAGATAGGAAACATAAACATAGAGAAAAAAAATTAAAAAGAACCAAAAAGAAATGAAGACTACATTATAATAACAAATGAATACAGTACAGGGAACCAACAGTAGAGTAGATGAAGCAGAGGATCAAGTTAGGAACTTCCGGGACAACTTTAAACCTTCGAATATTTGAATCTAGGGGTGCCAGAAGGAGAAGAGGAAGAGCAAGAAATCGAAAATTTATTTGAAAACATAATGAAGGAGAACTTCCCTAATCTGGCAAAGGAAATAGATTTTCAGGAAGCTCAGAGTCCCAAAGAAGTTGGACCCAAGGAAGCACACGCCAAAGCACATATAATTACATTACCCGAGATTAAAGATTAGGAGAGAATCTTAGAAGCAGCAAGAGAAAAGAAGACGGTTACCTACAAAGGAGTTCCCATAAGACTGTCAGCTGGTTTCTAAAAAGAAACCTTTCAGGCAAGAAGGAGCCAGAAAGAAATTTTCAAAGTCATAAAAGGCAAGGACCTACATCCAAGATTACTCTATCCAGCAAAATTATCACTTAGAATGGAAGGGCAGATAAAGTGCTCCCCAGATAACGTCAAGTTAAAGGAGTTCATCATCACCAAGCCCTTATTGTGTGAAATGTTAAAAGGAGTTACCTAAGAAAAAGATAAAAAATACAAATAGTAAAATGACAACAAACTCGCAACTATCAGCAACCGAACCTAAAAAAAACAACGAACTAAGCAAACAACTAGAACAGGAACAGATTCACAGAAATAGAGATCACATGGAGGGTTATTAGCAGCAAGGTGGGGGAAGAGAATTGGAGGAAAGGTACAGGGAATAAGAACCATAATTGGTAGGTACAAAATAGGAAAATGTTAAGAATAGTATGGGAACTGGAGAAGTCAAAGAACTTTATGACCCATGGACATGATCTAAGGTCGGGGAATGATGGGAGAAGGAGTACAGGGTGGAGGGGAATAAAGGGGAGGGAAAAAATGGGACAGCTGTAATAGCATAATCAATAAAATATATTTTTAAAAAATCTTGCTATTTGCAACAACACGAATGGACCTAGAGCAGCAATTTTCAACCTTTTTCATCTCATGGCACACAAAATAATTACTAAAATCCAACGGCACACCAAAAAATATTATTTGCCAATCTGACAAAAGAAATAGGTGCAACTTACACTAATGATAGTAACCACCTACCCTTTTTACTCCGAAGGGACTTTTTAAAAAATCAGGTGCCTACCCCTGGCTGGAGTGGCAAGGTTAGAGCATTAAGTCCATAAACCAAGAGGCTTGTGGTATTGATACGTTGTAAATAGCCAGCTGAGAGAGAAGTTTCTCTTCCTCACTTCCTTCCTTCCCCTTTCTCTGATGGTTCTCTTCTGCTCTTTCTCCCTCCCTTCCCCTTTCTCTGATATTTCTCTTCCTTTCTTTCCCCCTTGCCCTTTCTCTAAAATCAATAAGCATGTCATTGGGTGAGGACTTAAAAAACAAAACATGTGCCTATACTTGTATATAAGGATTTCTGGTACCAATAATTAACAAATCACATGCAACCTTATTATGCGACGTGAGGAATAAGCCACAACTCTATTATATGACCTATATATTTATGGTTCAAGACAGCATTGACACCAGACACCTATTGTGCTGGCTGTTGCCATTTATTTATTTGACAATATAAGGGAAAAGAGGTCAGTGCTTTTCCACGTGAATTATCAATTGAATGAGATTTAAATATTTTTTTAGTTTCTTAGGGAAAATGGCTTCTTTCTACTTACTTTAATGTTTATGTGTATATTTAGCTGTTTAGCTTTACTGTTAGGAAATATATATAATTTTATTGAAGGGAAGAGCTGTTTTGGCCCTTACTCAATAGCAATTTATTTTAACCCTTTTTCCTTAAGTTAAATGCCTTCGTTTTTTAGCCATATAAATAACACATACACCTTAAACAAAAAGAAAATACTTACAAATGTAAATATTAAAATCACATTAAAATTCTAATTATAATTAATAATCACTTAATACTTTTATGTTCTAGATATTTACTCTTTTAAAAATGGAATTATAGTATGTATTAGATTGGCCAAAAAAGTTCATTTGGTTTTTTTGTAAGATGGCCCTAGTAGTGTTTAGTTGTCCTTAACCTCTTTCAAAACAATTTTGTTAGGTTGTATTGTGACAGCTGTCATATCAGCATCCATTTTTTTTAAACTTATCAAAATTGGTGAATTTTTGTGTAACCATTTCAATATTGAAGATGGAAGAAAATAAACAACATTTTTGGCATATTATACTTTATTATTTCAAGAGAGATAAAAATGCAACTGAAATGCAAAAAGATCTGTGCAGTGATGGAGAAGGTGCTGTGACTGATGCAATGTGTCAGAAGTGGTTTGTGAGGTTTCGTGCTGGAGGTTTCTTGCTGGATGATGCTCCGTGGTCGGGCAGACCAGTTGAAGTTGATAGTGATCAAATAGAGACGTTAACTGAGAACAGTCAGTGTTACACCACACGGGAGAGAGCCGAAATACTCAAAATATCCAAATCAGTAAAGTTATTGGTGAAAACGAAAAATGTGTCTTTTATTATATAGAAAAAACTAAATAGACTCTTTGGGCAACCCAATATAAACAAAGTTTCTTTAACTATGTTATTCATTCTGTTCTTTTGAGCTATTAGGAAGAATAATGTGAATTCAAAATAGCCATAAATTCACATTCAAAATAGCAGTAAATTCAAAATAGCAATGGACTGGGAACTCAATACCTGACTTCTGCCACTATTAGCCTGTTAACAATTTTCACGTACCATTGTCTTAGTTTTTCATGTATAAAGAAAACATGAAAAACAGAGGTATATGTGAAATATTTTGAAGATCTTAAAAACTCCTTCAAAGATAGTTTTGGTTCTGTCATTAATAAGACCAGAACTTGTCATACATGCAAGCCCACCCAATTTAGAACTGACTGCTTGAGACTACATTAACTTCTCAAATTTCTTGTCTCCAGGTTATTGAGGTGGTGATCCGCTCAGAGGAGGGACTTTCCAGGGACATGGTGAAACACCTGAACAGCATCGAAGAACAGATTCTGGAGAGTTTAGCATGGAATCACAATTCTGCACTGTGGGAGGCTCTCCTGGCTTCTGCAAACAAAGTTCCTACTTGTGAAGAAGTGAGTCAGGACAAGGCTGATAATCCTGTCATTTTATAAAATTACAGTTTTATTGAGATATAATTCACATACCACACATTCACCCATTAAAAGTGTACAGGTCAGTGGTGTTTAGTATAATCACACTGTGTGCACTCATCACCACTGTCAGTTTTGGAACATACTTGTCACTTCAGCAAGAAACCATACCCTTTTTTCTTTTTTTTTTATAAAGAGAGGGAGAGAAACACCAATGTGTGGTTGCCTCTCACATGCTCCCCACTGGGGACCTGGCCTGCAACCCAGGCATGTGCCCTGACTGGGAATTGAACTGGCGACCCTTTGGTTCGCAGGCTGGTGCTCAGTCCACTGAGCCACACCAGCCAGGGCAGAATCCATACCCTCTAGCTATCACTTTCCTACACCCTGTCTTTTCCCTAGCCTGAAGCAACTAGTAATCTGCTTTCTGTCTCTGTTCATTTGCCTATTCAGGACCTTTCATATATATGGTATCATACAGTATATCATATTCCTTTTGTGATTGGCTTCTTTCAGTTAGCATAATGTTTTCAAGATTCATCCATGTTGTACGTACCAGCACATCATTGCTTTTTATGTGCTTAATATTCCGTTGCATGGATATACCATTTACCATTGATGGACATTTGGGTTGTTTCCACTTTTTCACGTATGAGTAATGCCTCTGTGAACAGTCATGCACAAGATTTTGTGTGGAGATAAGTTTTTATTTTTTTGGGTATATATCTAGGAGTAGAATTGCTGGGTCATATAGTAACTGTTAAGCATTTGGGGAACTGTCAGACTTTTTTCCAAAGTGGCTGCACCATTTAACAGTCCCACCATCAATGTATGAAAATTTCAGTTTCTCCACATCTCCTCCAAACCACTTATCTGTCTTTTTTAAAAAATATTTTTTAAAAATTTATTTTTAGAACGAGGGGAAGAGAGGGAAAAAGAGGGAGAGAAAAATCTATATGAGAGAGAAACATCGATTGCTTGCCTTTTACACGAGCCCTGGCCTGGGACCAAACCCACAACCCAGGCATGTGCTTTGACTGGCAATCATACTGGTAACCTTTTGCTTTGCAGGTTGATGCCCACCTAACTGAGCCACACCGGTCAGGGTTTTCTTTTTGATTCTAGCCATGCTAGTAGGCATGAAGAGATACCTCATAGTTTTCATTTGCACTCTTATGACGGCCAGTCATGTTCAAACATCTTTTCCTGTGCGCATTAACTATTTATATTTCTTCTTCAGAGAAATATCTGTTCAGATCCCGTGCCCATTTTTAAATTGGGTTACTTTTTATTATTGAGTTCTAGGAATTCTTCATATATAGTTTGTAGAACCTGTGCATGCAACATATTCTGTCGGTTATCTTTTTATTGATGAAATCCTTTGGAATAAAAAAGTTTTTAATTTTGATGATGTGTAATTTATCTGTTTTTTGTTGTGTATGATTTTGGTGTCATAGCTAATAAACCATCAATTCTATCATTTTTAATGTTCTTAAATGTCCATGTAAAGAATTAAATACTTTTCATTAGTAGTATTTAGAATAATAAAAAAGCCAGAACTTTGTCCTTAATACATACAAATAACACATTTAACATTTTAGCATCCTGTGAGAAATTGAGGGTTTTTTTTAAGATTTTATTTATTTTTAAGTATATTTTATTGATTATGCTATTACAGTTGTCCAATTTTTTTCTCCTCTTTATCCCCCTCCACCCAGCAACACCATCCCTCTAGTATCCCTGCACTTAGTTCATGTCCATGGGTTGTGCATGTAAGTTCTTTGGCTTCTCCATTTCCTATACTATTATTAACCTCCCCCTGTCTATTTTGTACCCAACAACTATTCTTATTCCCTGTACTTTTATCCCCCATTCTTCCCCCTCCCCCACTGATAACCCTCCATGTGATCTCCATTTCTGTGTTTCAGTTCCTGTTCTAGTTGTTTGCTTAGTTTGTTTTCATTTTTGTTTTTTAGGTTCAGTTGTTGATAGTTGTAAGTTTGTTGTCATTTTACTGTTCATAGTTTTGACCACCTTCTTTTTCCTAGATAAGTTTCTTTAAAATTTCATATAATAAGGGCTTAGTGACGATGAACTCCTTTAACTTGACCTTACCTGGGAAGCATTTTACCTGCCCTTCCATTCTTTGCTGGATAGCTTTGCTGGATAGAATAATCTTGGATGTAGGTCCTTGCCTTTCATGACTTTGAATACTTCTTTCTAGCCCCTTCTTGACTGTAAGTTTTTTTCTTTTTTTTTTTTTTTTTAGAAATCAGCTGAGTCTTATGGGCACTCCTTTGTAGGTAACTGTCTCCTTTTCTCTTGCTGCTTCTAAGATTCTCTCCTTATCTTTAATCTTGGGTAATTTAATTATGATGTGTCTTGGTGTGTTTCTCCTTGGATCCAACTTCTGTGGTACTCTCTGAGCTTCCTGGACTTCAGGAAATCTATTTACTTCACCAGATTAGGGAAGCGTTCCTTTATTATTTTTTCAAATAAGTTTTCAATTTTTTGCTCTTCCCCTTCTATTTCTGGCACCCCTAGATTCAGATGTTAGAAGGTTTAAAGTTGTCCCAGAGGTTCCTGTGCCTCTCATCATTTTTTTTTTGAATTCTTATTTCTTCATTCTATTCCAGTTGAATGTTTATTTCATCCTTCTGCTCTATGTCTTTGATTTGAGTCCCAGTTTCCTTCCCTTCACTGCTCGTTCCCTGTATATTTTCCTTTATTTCACTTTGCATAGCCTTCACTTCTTCCTCTACTTTGCATCTGTGCTCATTCATTTCTGTGAGCATCCTGTTGAATCTGATAGGTTGGCTATCTCCTCATCACTTAGTTCTTTTTCTGGAGTTGGTTTTGTTTTTTTTTGTTTTTGTTTTTTTTTAAGATTTTATTTATTTATTTTTAGAGAAAGGAGAAGGGAGGGAGACAGAGAGGGAGAGAAACAGCAATGTATGGTTGCCTCTCACATGGCCCTCACAGGGGACCTGGCCCGCAACCCAGGCATGTGCCCTGGCCGGGAATCGAACAGGGACCGCCTGGTTCCCAGCCCGCGCTCAATCCACTGAGCTACACCAGCCAGGGCTTTTTTCTGGAGTTTTGATCTATTCTTTCATTTGAGCCATATTTCTTTGGGTGCACCTGTTACGTAGTAGGGGCGGAGCCTTAGGTGTTCACCAGGCTGGGGCAACCCACATTGCTGGTGGTGTGGTGCTGTATGTCAGGGAGGGGTCAGAGAGGGGACAATGCTGCTTGCTTGCTTCTCGCCCTGCTTTCAGTCACTTCCCTTGTTTCCCACAAGCGGATTGTGCCCTTTCAGGTGCTGATTCCTGGGTGGGTGGGTTTGTGTACGTTCTAGGGTCCTGTGGGCCCCTCCAACAGACTTTCCTATGAGACGAAGTTTCTCCCACCACTGTAACCCACATAGGCTTTGAGGCCTTAGTTTCCCGCACTATAGCCCTGGGTTGCTTGGTTTGTCTCGCTCCCCAGTTTTTCCCTTGCTTCTCATCACATGAATGTTGGACCGCCTAATCCACCAGACACTGTCGGGCCTTCCCCTGTCTGCCAGCCTCCGCTGCCTTGTCATACTTTCTCATGTTCCTTACTGCCCCAGCTTCCTGTCTCCACCCTTCCTACCAGTCTAGATGAGTGTTTCTTTAACTCCTTGATTGTGGGACTTCCATTCAATTCAATTTTCTGGCAGTTTAAATTTGTCGTTATCCTTCTTTTGGTTGTGTGAGGAAGCAAAGCTTCTCTACCTATGCGTCCATACTTGCTGGAAGCCAGAAATTGAGTTTTTCCCTTCACCTCTGTTATTCTTTTGTAATTCTTTTCATTCCTCTTTGCTTTTCCATCTCCTTATACTTGAATCTTAAACTTTTCCCTAATTCCAAATGACTGAAGGAACTCTCCAAGACCAGGAAGAACTTAAAAGAAAATGGTTTCTAAAAAAAAAAAAATCTCTCTTCCATGAGTCTTTCATCTTTTGTAGCATTGTGATTAATGGGGCAATCTTTAGTATTCATCATTATTTCTATTGTAAAATCCATTGGGGAAGTGATTAAAAACCTATGAATTTGAAGGAAAAGGATTTGAATTGAGGCTTTCTCTATTAATTAGTAGTAGTGTGTCCTTGGGCAAATTTCACATTTTGAGCCTTAATCTTCTCATATCGAGGTGGAGAATGATAGTGCCTACCTCATAGGTTCACTTCTAATTGTTGAGAAATAGATACATTGTGAGATTGAGATGAACTCTTTACATACATTTAACAACATTAACTTGCACACTTTATGTAAGTTTATGTTTTGTGAAGAAAAAAGGAAGGGGACATTACATAGTAAAAGAAGTTAATAAGTCTTCATTTTTTTCTGTTACAAATTTTCATAAGTAGGTTTATCTGTATGTAAAGCAAAGGGTTTTTGTTTTCAACAGGTTATATTTCCAAATAACTTTGAAACAGGAAATGGGGGAAATATACAGGGACATCTTCCCATGATGCCAATGTCTCCGCTAATGCATCCAAGGGTAAAAGAAGTTCGGACAGACAGCGGAAGTCTTCGCAGGGGTAGGTTCAACATTGGCAAAACAATGAAAAATAACAAAGATCATTTTTCAGAGAAACTTTCAAGTATTTTCTTTTTTTAATCCTCAGTTGAGGATATGTTTGATTTTAAAAAGAGGGGAAGGGAGAGAAAGATTGAAACATCTGTGTGAGAGAGAAACATTGATCGGTTGCCTCCCATACATGCCCTGACTGGGGATCGAACCCGCAGCCTAGGTATGTGCCTTGAACAGGAATCAAACCCACAACCTTTTGGTGTATGGGATGATGCTCCAGCCAACTGAGCCAGTCTTATTAATACATTATTTATTTCTTCATCAGGACTCGAAGGGGGCTAAATGCTTATGTCAGCTTAATAGTGTGGCTTCTGTGCTTTTTTATGTTAAACTAATAAGATGTCCAGTCTGATTTTTAATTTAATCTATTTTTAAAGATTTTATTTATCTTTGGGGGGCAGGGATGGCTTCTTTCATTTAGCATATTTTCAAGTTATATCTGTATTGCAGCATGTAACACCACTTCATTTACCTTTATGAATGAATAATGTTTTATTGAATGGATATTGTTTGTTTATTCATTAATTGATGGACATTTCGATTATTTCCACTTGTTGGCTATTATGAATTATGCTGCTATGAACATTCAGGGCATATATTATTTTTATAATTAGAGGAACAAGTTAATTTCTGAAAGGGTTCAGGCAAGAGAATCAAATAATAGAAAAGTTTTAGAAAACAATAGTATTGATCCTTGACTCTGAGGCGATAAACCTTCTACTTTACCCTTAACATTTTGCTCCTTTAACATAGGCAGAGATCCAAGAAACCGGGACGGTAAGCTATCATTTCCACATTTTATTGTAAGGACTCACTACAGGCCTACTTTCTCCCACTAGACTTACGAGGACAGAGGCCTTGTTAGTCACTGCTGGATTCCTATTGCCTAGAGTGGTAACTTAGTTCTTTTTGTTGAATGAATGAATGAACCTGCTTCATTATTTTGGAATACATATCAAACTTTTAAATTTATTTTTCTCTTTACTAGATATGCAACCATTGTCTCCCATTTCTGTTCATGAACGCTACAGTTCTCCTACTGCAGGGAGTGCTAAGAGAAGACTTTTTGGGGAGGACTCCCCAAAGGAAGTGCTTATGGACAGGATTATAACAGAAGGAAAAAAATTGAAAATTGCTCCTTCTTCAAGCATTACAGCTGAAAACATATCAATTTCACCTGGGCAAAGCCTTTTAACCATGGCCACAGCCATAGTAACGGGGACAACGGGACATAAAGTTACAATCCCACTGCATGGTAATATTTTAATGCATTTATTTCATATTTTTTTCTGAGTTGGATAAAATTTAAGAAATATCTTATTGAACTGGATCACAGGGCCTTGCTAATCCAGGATTTTTTTTTTTTTTTTTACCTAAATGTATTTATTTATTATTTTTTAGAGCAATTTTGGTTGATAGCAAAATTGAGTGGAAGGTACCAAGATTTCCATCATACTCTTTGCCCCAAACACACAGCCTTCCTCACCATCAGCACTTCTACACCAGGAGGTTACATTTGTTACAACTGGTGAACCTACGCTGATACATTGTTGTCACCCCCAGTTCAAAGTTCACGTTAGTGTTCACTCTTGATATTGTATGTTCTGTGCGTTTTGACAAATGCCTGTTGACAGCTACGAACCATTATAGTACTACACAGAATAGTTTCACTTCCTTAAAAATCCTGTGCTCCACCCTTTCCTTTGTTTTCAACCTGTACTTCTTGAATTTTCACATTTTATAAATATGCTACCCTTCTTGTTAAGACTTATTTTCTTACCTGAGCTATACAAATGAGTATATTAAGCAAGAATGTTGTTTTTTTTATTAAAAAGTCTCTTCAAATGCTCAAAATAAAACAGAACAGAAAATAATGTTGTAATTTAGAATTACTATTTTTGTGGCTTTCCTCTCTTTTTCTACCATATTCCTACCATATGCCTATGCTTATACACTTAGGTGGGGAGATATAATTGACAACTTTTCTGAAGCACATACAGCTTCTTGCTAAAACAGAACTCTTGCTTGTATATTTAGGTATTGCAAATGATGCTGGGGAGATCACACTGATACCAATTTCCATGAACACAACTCCAGAGTCCAGAGTTGAGAGTCCTGTATCACTTACAGCTCAGTCGTTAAGTGGTGCTTCTCCAAAACAAACTCATCTGACTAAAGCACAAGAGGTACATCCAACTGGACTAAGCAGACCAAAGAGAACTGGGTCCTTAGCCCTCTTTTATAGAAAGGTATGTGATTTTTATAGCATCTAAAAAGATCTCATTTAATCACTGCAAGAAAGATCGAGTAACAGGAGCTTTAGTTTCTTTTTTGTGTGTTTGGTAAAATATATATAACAAAGTACATGATTTTAACCTTTTTTTTAATCCTCACTCAAGGATATGTTAATTGATTTTAGAGAAAGAGGACAGAAGAGAGAGAGAAACATCGATGTGACAGAAACATCGATCGGTTGCCTCCCATACGCACCCTGACCAGGGGTCAGACTGCAACCTAGGTATGTGCCCTGACCGGGTAATCAACCCCTCAACCTTTTGGTGTGTGGGACGACGCTCCAACAAAGTGAGCCTCCCGGCCAGGGCAACTGAATTTTTTGTTAGAAGAAGAAGCCCTCCAGAATATGTGCATCTTGGGGACTTCTGGTCAAGTGGAGGTGTAGGTAAACACGGTTCACCTCCTCGCACAACCACAGCAAAAATGACAATTAAACTACAACTATCACCCAGAATCGTCAGAAAATCGAGCCGTACAGAAGTCCGACAACCAAGGAATTAAAGAAGTCACATTCATCCAGACGGGCAGGAGGGGCGGAGATGCACAGAGACAACAGGCGGTTCTACACCCACTTGTGGGGGATAAAAATCAAGAGGGAAACTTGGGGAGCAAGGGATCCCAGCCCCACACCAGACCACCCAGACCAGGATTCTAGTGCCAGGAAGATAAGTCCTCATAACTTCTGGCTGTAAAAACCAGTAGGGGTTGGGGCAATGGAAGAAACTGCAGAATTCTCAGGTGTCTCCTCTTGAAGGGCCCGCAATGGACTTAGGACTTATGCAGATTCCTTTTGGGATCCAGCAGCAGAGCAGCAGCCTCCTGAAGAATACCAGTGGCATATGGGGAGAAACTGAATTGTCTGACATCAGGGTGAGTCTGGAGGACAGATCCCTTCTGGACAAAACTCCAGAGGCCAGCCTGTGGCTACTGTCCCTTTTCTGAGCCCTCCTGCACACAGAGCTACAGAGCAGGTGGCACCATATCTGAGACTCCATCAACCAGGTTCATATGGGTTGCCCCACCCAGGCCATTACCTAAGACTCTGCCCCATCCACCTTACTGGGGTGCATTTCTACAATAGGCTAAGCTACTAAGATGGAGTCAAGCAGCTGTACCTAATAAATAGAAACAAACTCAAGGAGGCTACCAAAATGAGGAGTCAAAGAAATATGATCTGAATGAAAGAACAGAACAACTTCAGAAAAAGAACTATACGAAGTGGAGATAAGCAATCTATCAGATGCAGAGTTTAAAACACTGGTTATTAAGATGCGCAGGGAACTCTTTGGGTACTTCAATAGCATAAAAAAGACCCAGGCAGAAATGCAGGTTACACTAAGTTAAATAAAGAAAAATTTAGCCCTGGCTGGCATGGCTCAGTGGATTGAGTGCTAGCCTACGAACCAAAGGGTCGCCGGCTCGATTCCCAGTCAGGGCACATGCCTGGATTGCAGGCCAGGTCCCCAATAAGAGGTGCTTGAGAGGCAACCACACATTGATGTTTCTCTCCCGTCCCCGCTCTAAAAATAAATAAATAAAATCTTAAAAAAAAAAAAGTACAGGGAACCAACAATGGAGTATATGAAGCCAAGAATCAAGTCAGTGATTTAGAACGTAGGAAGAAAAAAAACATTCAATCAGAACAGCAAGAAGAAAAAAGAATCCCCCAAAAAACAAGGGTATGGTAAGGATCCTCTGGGACAGCTTCAAACGTACCAATATTCGAATCATAGGGGTGCTGGCAGGAGAAGAGAAAGAGCAAGAAACTGAAAACCTATTTGAAAAAATAATGAAAGACAACTTCCCTAATTTGATGAAGTAAACAAATATATAAGTCCAGAAAGCACAGTCCTAAACAAGAGGGACACAAAGAGGACCACACCAAGACACATCATAATTAAAATGCCAAAGGTACAGAGAGAATATTCAAAGCAGCAAGAGAAAAGCAGCGAGTTACCTACAAAGGAGTTTCCATAAGACTGTCAGCTGATTTCTCAAAAGAAACTTTGCAGGCTAGAAGGGAGTGGCAAGAAGTATTCAAAGTGATGAAAAGCAAGGACCTACAACCTAGATTAACCAGCAAAGCTGTCATGTAGAAATGAAGGGCAGATAAAGTACTTCCCAGACAAGGTAAAAGCTAAAGGAGTTCATCACCACCAAACCATTATTACATGAAATATTAAAGGGACTTATTTAAGAAGAAGAAGATCAAAACTATGTACATTAAAATGCTAATAAATTCAAAACTATCAACAATTGAATCCAAAAAACAAGTAAAACAGAACCATAGATATAGAGATAATTTGGAGGGTTATCGTTTGAGAAGGGGTTGGGGGAGAATGGGAAAAGGTGCTGGGATTAAGAAGTACAAATGGGTAGGTAGAGAATAGGCAGGGGAGGGTTAAGATAATGGAGTAGCCAAAGAATTTATATACATGAATTACATGGACATGACCTAAGGGGGAGGATTGTCAGAGGGAATGAGGGGTACCAGGTAGAAGGGAGTAAAGAAGGAAAGAGTGGGACAACTGTAATAACAATCAATAAAATGTTATTTTTTAAAAATATGTGTAAGGCATTCGATTAGCTCTGTAAAAGACATCTAACAAGTATTACTTAATTACATATATTTAATCCAAGCTAAGACCATATCTGTTATCTTTTTCACGAATGTAAAGTTCTAGCATCTTTCTCACTGCTCTGGCCCCAGTAGGTGCAGAAACAGGGAGGGGATGCTGAAAATGAGTTGCTATAAAATTAATCACAGGTAGCCTTGGAGTCAACCACTTGTCTCTCTCTTTCTATAGAGTCATGTATTGGATGACTTACATTTGTTTTTAAGCTCTAATTTATGGATTTTTTTCCCCGCCAGAGATACTTTTCTATAAGTGATACCTTACTCTTTTTTAGCTTTTTCCACTGAACATTTAAATTTAAAGACTTAGTTCGAGCAGAATAGTCTGGTTTAGGATTACCACAGGAAGGTTACCATTTCTTAAAATAATAAAACATAGTGCTTCTGAGATGATTAGAAACCGTTTTAGGATCTTGCAGGACCTTCAGGTCATTTCCATTAGTATCAGTTCATATGATGACTAGTATATATAGAAGGCTCAGGGCATTGCACTGAAATTATTCTGACATACATTAAAAAAAAAATCCAGGTATCTCATTTAAAAATCTCTTTCATATGTTCATAAAAACAGTGTAGACTATATGGGAAATTCTTTAAATGGTTTTGCTTTCTGACTCATTTTTTGAGTCAGACATTCATTTTAGTTATTTATTTTCTGACATTTTAGGTTTTCTAGCAATTTTATCTGAACCTCCCTCCCCCCCAAAAAAGAGACTTCTGAACACTTGAAAAATTACGTATTCATAATGGTCATAACACAGGTAAATTCTACATTTTAGTGTTTTTTCCTTTACATAGGTGCAGCATAGAGTAGCAGGAGACATTTGTCTTTTCAAAAATATTTTTTTAGCCCTGGCTGGTGTAGCTCAGTGGATTGAGCGCGGGCTGGGAACCAGAGGGTCCCGGTTCGATTCCCAGTCAGGGCACATGCCTGGGTTGCGGGCCAGGTCCCCGTGAGGGCCATGTGAGAAGCAACCGTACATTGCTGTTTCTCTCCCTCTCTGTCTCCCTCCCCTCCCCTCTAAAAATAAATGAAAATAAAATCTTTAAAAATATATATATATATATATTTTTTTTTTTAGGTAGTTTTTTTAAAGAGAATTTTGTTTTAATCTATTTCTCTCTGCCATAGCAGTGAACTAACACTATAGAATGGAAATTTGATGTAATTTAACGTATCAACTGCCTAGGTGCTTGTTAATGTTGACCTGAAAGCCTGTGTTCACGGTAAGACATACATTTTAGAAATTATCTTTACTTGTTTGTTGCATCAATGTGCTACCTTCCATCTTAGGTCTATCACTTGGCAAGTGTACGCTTACGTGATTTATGTTTAAAACTGGACGTTTCAAATGAGTTACGAAGGAAGATATGGACGTGTTTCGAATTCACTTTAGTTCACTGCCCTGACCTAATGAAAGATAGACATTTGGATCAGCTCCTTCTTTGTGCCTTTTATATCATGGCAAAGGTAATGTATAAGCCAGGGGAAGTTATTTGCAGTAGTTGCCTATATTTGAAGCATGAAGTAAAAATCTGTTGCACTTGATCCTTAGTTTGCCTTATTACGTACTATAAGCTAACAGTACCCATCATTGTTGATGAAGTAGTAAATTCCAGCTACTATGCTTGCTCTCTGGATTCTCCATTTAGTTTTATAGTAATCAGCTTTCCCACTTCATGTGTATACATTGATTGTAAAGAAGTCGGAAAAGGTCTTAGAGACCATTTGTAGTAAGGTAGCTCTCCCCACTATTAATGTGACAACGCCATTTCCACCCCTGCCCATCTGGTTCTTTAAAGTAACGTGATCATTACCCTGTAGGTGAAAAACTGAGGCCCAGAGCTGAAAGTCACCTTGGCTAATGTTACACAATAAGTGGCAACCTAGGACCTAGGATCTCCTGATTAATAATCTAGTATAAAATTGCTTCTATAACATATTTCTTTCCCGTGACTTACGGTGCCACCTCTGAAGAACGCTTACAGCAGCCTGTTTTAGGTTATAAAATAGCATACCTTCTTTTTTAAGTTTCTGCTGTATCTGAAACGGTCATCTACAACTTTGGTCTGGACTATGTTAGCCACACTGGCCATCCTAACAGACATACATAGTTAAGTCCTAATTTTTTTTATTTTTTATTTTTATTTTTTAGAGGGAGGAGGAGGAAGGGAGAAAGAGAGAAATGTGTGGTTGCCTCTCGCATGCCCTCTGCCCGGGACCTGGCCCACAACCCAGGCACGCGCCACGACTGGGAATCGAACCGGTGACCCCTTGGTTCCCAGGCCAGCATGCAACCCACTGAGCCACATCAGCCAGAGCTAATTTTTAAGCTTTTTGAGACAGAGGACATGTTTTCAAATTCCTTTGTGGCACCTGTCTCAACACATCTTTAAACTCTTTGTACAGGTGCTCTCACTGTCTCAGATCTCTTCAAGTGTGCTTCACTTTCTTTCTCCTAAGCTTCAGGAGCCCTTCTTCTGCCTCTGTAACTTCTTTCCTGGGCCCACATCCAGCTGGCTCACTTTTCCTGCCTCTGTCACTTTCTAAATAAACTTTAACTACAATTTGACAAACAGAAACAAAAAATCTCTATACAAATAGGTATTAATACGTGGTATTAACTAATCATTTGTGTATTCCAGAGAACACTAGAGCTCAGGCTTTGCTATTTTCTAGCTCAGCATTATAGAGAACAGGTTAAATGCTAGTGCACTGTGAAGCAGGGGAAAAGAGTAGTTTAAGTGAACTTTATTGATAGTGAATAGACCAGAAGGCGTTCCTTTATGGATCACGAATATATTTTCTTTCTTTTAGCCGTCGCTGTGACTTTTCTGTCACAGCATTAGAAACCATGCAGTCTGTCCTGACATGTTAAAAGCCTAACCCTCTGGTAACCACTCATTGTTACTGTGAATCTCCACAAGACATTTTTTATAATTAAGCATGTAGTTAATTTACTTTTAAATAAGTAATTGAAATTTAATAAAACCTAAGACTGCACAGGATTCAGCACATTTGAGGGGTTTCTTTGTGTCATTTAAAAAATGTTTATTGTATTTTTTTGCATTACCATTTATCCCCCTTATATCCACCCCGCCTTGATTTTCTTCTATCATTCTTTTTATAAAGGCATTTTCAGTAAAGCCATGCCATAGCTATCTTGGTGCTTTTGATTAATGAAACTATTAGCGAGGTCCCCACAGGCCACAAAGCCTGAACTTTGAAGTTAGTACAAATCATATATGGTAGTGGTTTTTAGTCACGGACTGGCCCAAGGTTAATGGCTTTCTGCAAGATTGCTCTCCAGTGCCAGCCTGTAATTGAAGTTTTTGTTCAGAGCCATTTTTCTTTTAAGAGCAGTTGATAAATGAAGTTTTTCTTTTCCTTAGGTAACAAAAGAAGAAAGAACTTTTCAAGAAATAATGAAAAGTTATAGGAATCAGCCCCAAGCTAATAGTCATGTGAGTTACATTATTTTTCTTCTTGTCCAAAATTAGATTTGTATTTCTCTCATGAGAAGTCGAGTAAAAGGTAAATGTCTTTTATAGTTCTACTGTATTTTAGATTTTTTGGTTTAATAGATATCATTAAATTCAAGAGACAGTTTCAGTAGAAGCCAGGCCATTGGCTGTTCCTGGTTCATGCATATATTTGCATATACTTTTTACACAGTCTCCTTTTCCATTTGTTCATCTGTTGATTAGGAACATTTTTCACTAGAAAATCTAATAAAATGTATGATGATAATATTCTTTAATTGTATAAGATTTGATTCTCTGATGATATTTAAATCCAGTGAAAATTGAGGATTTATTAAATTTAGTTTCTTTTGCCTCTGCTAAGAACCATGATGTTCATATCTTTGAATAGATGTCAAGCATTTCTGATAATGTTGTTATAATAGCCTTGGTGAGAATCCTTTACAACTTTTCAGTCATGGAAATATAAAATGTTAGAGTAGTGGCCAGGCACACAGTAAACATGAATGGCTGTTAGGTCCATATTGTTGTTGTTATTGTGGCTGAGAACACAGAGTTAGGTAACCTTAAGGCTTTGGCCACTCAAGGTCTTGGTTGCTCTTCTCTGGCCCCCACGATCTGCCGTCTTAGGAAGAAAGACGGTGGGTCAGTATCCCGGCCTGGAGTGATAGCCTCTTCTAAGAGAGCCCCTGCAATAGTTTTGTTGTCAGTGGAAATCAGCCTCTTCCACAGGGGTCACAAAGAATGCATTCCGGGGACTTCTGACCAAGGTGGAGGCGTAGGCAGACACGCTGTGCCTCCTTGCACAACCAAAAGAGGGACAACAACAATTTAAAAACAGAAACAACCAGAATTGACAGAAAATGGAACTTTATGGAAGTCCAACAACCAAAGAGTTAAAGAAACGTTCATCCAGACCAGTAGGCGGGGCGGAGCCGGGCGGAGAGCGCGTGGCCAGACAGCGGTTTGTGGAGCAGGACACGTAACACTGCAGCTGACGGCGGGGTCGGGGGACTGCAGCTGGCAGACTCGGACACAGCGGGAACAAGGCTGGTGGAGCAGACAGTCCCGCATTCACGCGCACAGATAAACTGGAAGAAAAAGCTGGGTTGCAGAGCAGGGCGCACAGCCCAGGGACCCAGCTCGGGGAAATAAAATCTCAAACCACCGATTGAAAACACCTGTGGGGGTTGAGGCGTCAGTAGGAGGAACTCCCAGCCTCACAGGGGAGTTTGTTGGAGAGACCCACAGGGTCCTAGAGCCGTGCATAAGCCCGCCCACCCGGGAATCAAAACAGAAGGGCCCCATTTGCTTGTGGGTAGTGGAGGAAGTGATTGAAAGCCAGCAGAGAGCAGAGCAAGTGCCATTGTGCCCTCTCAGTCCCCTCCCCCACAGATAGCATCACAATGCAGCGATATGGGTTTCCCTGCCCTGGTGAACACCTAAGGCTCTGCCCCCTTATACGTAACAGGCGTGGCGAGAAAAAAAATGGCCCAAATGAAAGAGCAGACCAAAACTCCGGATAAAATACAACTAAGAGACGAAGAGATAGCCAATCTATCAGATGCACAGTTCAAAACACTGGTAATCAGGATGCTCACAGAATTGGTTGAATTTGGTCGCAAATTAGATGAACAAATGAATGATACGCTAAGTGAAATAAGGGAAAATGTACGGGGAACCAATAGTGATGGGAAGGAAACTGGGACTCAAATCAATGGTGTGGGCCAGAAGGAAAAAAAAATTCAATCAGAATAGAATGAAGAAACAAGAATTCAAAAAAATGAGAGGCTTAAGAACCTCCAAGACATCTTTAAACGTTCCAACACATGAATTATAGGGGTACCAGAAGGAAAAGAGGAAGAGCAACCAATTGAAAACTTATTTGAACAAATAATGAAGGAGAACTTCCCCAATCTGGCAAAGGAAGTAGACTGCCAGGAAATCCAGGAAGCTCAGAGAGTCCCTAAGAAGTTGGACCCAAAGAGGAACACACCAAGGCACATCATAATTACATTAGCCAAGATTAAAGATAAGCAGAGAATCTTAGAAGCAGCAAGAGAAAAGGGGACAGTTACCTACCAAGGAGTTCCCATAAGACTGTCAGCTGACTTCTCAAAAGAGACCTTACAGGCAAGAAGGGGCTGGAAAGAAGTATACCAAGTCATGAAAGGCAAGGACCTACATCCAAGAATATTCTATCCAGCAAAACTTTCATTTAGAATGGAAGGGCAGATAAAGTGCTTCTCAGATAAGGTCAAGTTCAAGGAGTTCATCATCACCCAGCCTTTATTATATGAAATATTAAAGGGATTTATATAAGACATGGAGGATTATCAACAGGGGAGTTGGGGGGGAGGTACAGAGAATAAGCATAAATGGTAGGTAGAAAACAGACAGGGAGGTCAAGAATAGTATAGGGAGGGGGCAAAAAAGAATAGTATAGGAAATGTAGAAGCCAAAGAACTTATGTGTGTGACCCATGGACAAGAACTAAGGGGGAAAATGGGGGGAGGGGGTGCAGGGCAGAGGAGAATAAAGGGGGAAATGGGACAACAGTAATAGCTTAATAAAATATATTTTAAAAAGTGAACTATGTAACTATGTACGGTGATAGATCACAGTAGACTTATTATAATTGGTTTTGCAATATATACAAATAATGAATCATTATGTTGTGCACCTGAAACTAATATAAGTCAATTATATCTCAATAAAAAATTAAAGATTAAAAAAAAGAATGCATTCCAAGGACCCACACACAGGTGATTATGGTGTGGCAAGATGGTTTATTCTTGTGGAAAGCTGTCCCTATGTCCCCTCTATCCTACCTCTACCCATCCCGCCACAGAAAAAGTCCATCCATGTCCTCAGCAAGGCCAAAACAAAAGCCAGTGTCCAGAATGTCTGCTTTATATTAGAGCTTAGTCTTTTGGAGAGTGCCACGGGCCCCAGTATCTGCTGGGCCCACATGGTCATGTGCCCCTGGGCTTGAAAGAGCACATGAATGAACTGGGCAAGTGCAGATTTTCAAAATAACTAATCACTTTTCCAAGATTTTGCGGGTTTCTTATGAGTTCACCTCCCTAGCCAATGCATTGTTCCCTAGGCTAGACTGATAGGCCTCTGTGGTCAAGCACCTCCCCCTGTACCCCCTCCACCCCCCACCATCTGGTGCCAGAGTGGGGAGGGGATGTTAATCCCCTTGGAGCACAATGCTCTGGTCCCCTGGAGTGTGA
Organism: Micronycteris hirsuta; assembly: GCA_004026765.1. Lineage (NCBI taxonomy): Eukaryota > Metazoa > Chordata > Mammalia > Chiroptera > Phyllostomidae > Micronycteris > Micronycteris hirsuta. Next base: position 29,119 of record PVJI01004226.1, on the reverse strand, counting down.
AAAGCTGTAGCTTCCTGGTGAAGCAAACAGGCTCATGCTCGCCAGTTTATTTAAGCTCAATGTCTAAGTCTCTTTGCTCTCTTTCTTATTAATAATTAGCTAACTACCTATGGTAACAGTCTCACTTCTTTACTTAAGCCCCCAAATACCCTGATAGTGATTTAGAGATATTAGAAGAGCCAAGTATAAGTGTGTAATATACTCTGACAGGCTAAGAGTTTCTGGAGCTCTTCAGAAAAACCCCTCAGGAACAGAGCCTAGAGAGAGCCATATTGTCCTTAAAGATCATTAAGGTCAAATTACTGTGTCAAAAATGGGCCAAGCCCGAGCTTCCTAAATATCTTCTAAATACTAACACCCAAAGGATGAGGGGGAATGGGTCATGCCTGTCAACTACCTTAAAGGCAGGAGAGAGTTTAGGTGCAGGATGGAACAAATTGTCATGTGGCTCTTTGAAAGGAGTTGAGAATGGAATGGGAGTAGGAAGATAAGCTTCAATGAGAGCAAATGATTCTTGGGTAAGGAGTTAAACAAGAGGAGGAACGAGTTCAGATCTTTGAGGTTACTTTTATTTGGCAAAACCTGCTCATCAGTGTTGAGTTGCTATTTATATACTTAAAATTCTTCTATTTACATTGTAAACTCCTACAATGGTGTATTTTAGGTATAGGCTTAGAATCTGCTTTAGTATTCCCTCATCTAAGATGTTTGCCATAATCTTCATTTACCAGACTACACCTTGCCCTTGATTATCGCCCATACAAACAAATACTTTTTAATTGGGTTGATACTTTGTTTTTCTTGTTTTGGTTTTGCTTAACTTGTGCCTCTTTGTGACTCAGCAGTCCTTTACTTCCCCTCTGACCTACAGGTCTATAGAAGTGTACTATTGAAAAGTATTCCAAGAGAAGTTGTGGCTTACGATAAAAAAATAAATGGCGATTTTGAAATGACTGATTGTGGTAAGTTGTTCAGTTTAACATTCTATCTGTAATACACCCTTGATTACACTGTACATAATACAGTGGATGTCAGGTAACATAGAGTCAGTGATGTAGGTGTTTTGGGAAGAAATAAATAAGTTTGTGATAAGTAGAGGTCAGGTGCCTCCTCCAAGAAACTATTAATTTGTCCCGTTAATTGTGTTTTAGAAGAAGTTTTTTAGTCCACTTATACACATTAATAAATCAGGTAAAAGGCAGTTAAAATTTTTTTAAGAGTTTATTTATTTATTTTTAGAGATAGAAGAAGGGAGGGAGAAAGAGTAATGTGTGGTCACCTCTCACATGGCCCTCACTGGGGACCTGGCCTGCAACCCAGGCATGTGCCCCGACTGGGAATCGAACCAGGACCTTTTGGTTCCCAGCCCGCGCTCCATCCACTGAGCTACGCCAGCCAGGCCAAGGCAGTTAAAATGTTTAAAATTCAATAGTCTTCCCTTATTCACAGTTTTGTGTTCCTTGATTTCAGTTACCTACAGTCAGTGGAAAATTCCTGGTATTTTGAGAGAGAGAGACCATATTCACATAAATTTTACTACTATTTATTTGTTTATAGTAATATTTCTATTGTATTATTGTTGTTAATCTTTTACTGTGCCTAATTTATAAGTTAAACTTTATCATACATGTTTACGTGTAGGACAAAACAGTATAGATAGGGTTCCATACTGTTTTCAGGAATCTACTGTGGGTCTTGGAACATATCCCCTGCGGGTTAGGGGGGACGACTGTAAATCTGAGTAAAGGGAAACAAAGGTAGCTGTCAGTGATCTGCCTAGGGAGACAATTAAAGAAATATCTTTCTTATTAAAAAGTATACAGGTTTTCTGTCACCACTGGCAAGGCTGCTACCTTGTTGCTACCGTCATGCTAAGACTTGAGGCACTAGTCATTTTTGCAAAGGAAAATCGTATGTTCTGTATTCATATGTTGATGAATTGTGGAAACGCCTCTTCCACCCCTCTCCTTAACCTTGTCTCATCTGTAAACCTGCTTCGCCCCGGCCTCTGTGTGTGCATGTGTGTTTTCTACAGGGTCTGGCAGAGGTAGCGCCTACATGTGTGGTTGGTAAGGTGTAATAATTTGGGTGTAATAATTTATAGTTTTATTTTGAACATTTCACCTAAAATGCCATATGGTGTGCTTGAGTGTGATACTGTTATGTTACAGAATTACGTGCTTATGACTTTGTAATAAAAGAGTGTGTAATAAAAGTGGGGCGTTATATGTGCCGGACCCCGTATACTGTGATTTCTTTATACAGGGTGGGACATGTAGGTGGCTTCCAGTTTTATACAGCTTTGTGAGGAATCACTGTAAATTAATCTTTGGTCTTCATCCTTAGGATAAATGCTTAGAGAAACTGTCTGGATCAAAACACAAATATCCATGATCATTGTGGTGTTTACTAGGATCTGAATTTTTAAGCTCTTATCAAAATCCTTTAATAATTTCCTAGAATCTGACCCCATTTAAGGATACATAAGCCATTCTCAGTTCTTTTTACATAAATATAGTATTCCTGAGCCTTTCCAAGACAATGAGAAGTATACAAGACAGTAAGCCTGACCAGAAACACAACTGCATGCTTTTGTTGCCCGTGTTGCTCTTCAGTCCTAGGTGGTTTCACTGCCCTTGCAAAACCAGGCCTGTGAGCCGTCCGATGGGGAGCAGTGTGCTCTGCGAGAAGCGGAGTGCTTGTCTTGCTGTGTATAATGTGCACAGTTTGCCCAGGTCTTTGAGGGAGAATAAGGATGTGCCTTATGCACGGGTAGTACTAACTCTGTATCTCTGTAAATGTTTTTAATTCTTTTATTTGTGCTTATGCATTAAAAGTGTAACTCTAGCAAGCAGTAATGATATTCATATGCATAATAACACCCTGGAATACGATAACTGGTTTTGTTTCTAAATATAAATAAATAAATAATTGAATTAAAAGATTAAAATGGGCCCTGGCTGGTGTGGCTCAGTGGATTGAGCACCAGACTGAGAACCAAAGGGTCACTGGTTTAATTCCCAGTCAGAGCACATGCCTGGGTTACGATCTGGTTCCCTAGTAGGGGGCACTCAAGAGGCAACCACACACTGATGTTTCTCTCCCCTCTCTATCTCCTCCCCTCACTCCTCTAAAAATAAATAAAATCTTTAAAAAATATATTAAAACAGAAGGGTTTTTTTTCCTGAAAGTTTGGGCCAAAAACGTGGGTGTGCTTTATACACAGCAAAATACGGCAACTGCCAGCCACTGACTGAGACACAAAGACCAGTGAAGTTCTGGACAGTGTAAGTAAGCAAAAGGAAATATATCATGGTTTCTTTTTGATACAGTGTCTGCCAATGAAGTTTCAGGAGAGTGAGGGTTAACTCTCTCTCTACAAGAGATCAAATTTATTATATATACATTTATTTAGATATTTATTAGTAGGCAAACAAAAAAAACATTAAGATCCTATCCAGAGGTGGTGGCACAGAGCCAGGACAGTATCCAGTGATAATTGTCTCGGGAATTCTGGCACCAAAAAAGCGAGAAAAGTTACGGAGGAAGATACCAAATGGCAAGTCTACGTTCAGAAAAGATGTTTCAGTTCCTGGAGCTATTGCTAAGTGCAATGACCTAGACTTGGACACACCAAAGAGCATCACCTTGAAGAAAACAGTTCTGGTTCTATGAACAAATTCATCATTAAGTATAAAATGATTACTGTTAAAAACACACATTTTATGCATTCTATACAGTTGGCTAAAAGCCCTAGCTGTCTGTCCAACTACCACCTCACTCAAGGTTCACTCAAGGCAGATGCTGATTTCGGTTATCTTTAAAGCCAGGATCAAGCCAACAGTATGCATCAGGGTTCAGATCGGGTCATCACCCGTAACAGCAAAGCCCCAGAGACCTCATGGGCTGTCTCGTCTTTCTCATGGTATTGTGGATAGTGTCTCAGATATTTTAACTAATCTGCTTATGTTAAATACTTCTAATTTCCCCAACACAAGCCAGTTTTTAGCATTAGGCATACTTAATAAATGGTTACTAGTTTCATCAATAAAAACCTATTCCTGTGCTCGCTTCGGCAGCACATATACTAAAAAAAACCTATTCCTGATGTTCAGTATGTTAGTTAGCAAAGCATTGACCATTGATTGACATATGCCTAACAGAGACCCTTACAAGTAGCAAACTGTGGAGAATGAACTTCTTAATTAAAACAGCAGTTCACTCATGTACTATGTGTTCTTCATTATCATATTAGACCTCCCCAGACTGGCATTCTTGATTGAGAACATGTGAGAGACCTAGGTTATAGCTTAATCTAAGTAACACAATCATAATACTCAATTGTATTATAGTAAATTGAAAACTTTACAATACTTACTCAGAAGCTTGTTTTAAGGATTAAAAAGAACAGGTGTGTGTGTTTAACACAAAGCCTGCTCATAGTGAGGCCTCAGTACCAGTAAGTAGTAGCTAGTATATATTATTTTGTTTGTAAGCAATATAAAATTTATTATATTTTATTAATGAATATGGCTTTTGTCTTTTTTAAAGCTACTTTTTGTAAGGTCGTATTTCTTATTTAAAATCTTTTAAATGTTGAAAACTAGGTCACACACATATAAAACAAAAATAAAAAAAGTTAATTCTCTGAAGGGACAAAAATTCTGTTTTTATATGAGATGTAAAATTGGTAACTGCAAATTGATAATTAGGTGACTTTATTTCCCATTTATATAGATCTTGGTAGACAACCAAGGTACTGCTAGAGAACATTTTTGCTTGTTTTTAGATTATAGTGATGCCTTTTAGATTTCACAAGAAACTGCCAAAATATCACTGAAATGGTCTAAACCACTGAAGTTTTAAAGTGGCCTGTGGTTAGTAGCTTTGGTCTGGGGATCACGCTGCCCTCTCGCTCAGAAAGCCAGTCTGAGATAGTTACTGCACATCGTGACTGTGAGGAGCAGAAGACGAGTGAGGATGTGGTAGGAGAAATATGAAAGGAATTCTGAATGCCTGCTCCAGGGAAATGCAGCTGTGCTGGTCAAGCCCATCGTCTGTCAACCTGACCCTTTCATTTATAAATTCTAATCTTTCTTACTTTCATCCTAAAGCAGATTTGTTTCCTTCTCCATTTTTAAGTGATAAGAATCACACGATATGCCTTTTCTCAATCTGAAAACTAATGACAGTGTGTGCAGAGACATCAGCATCAGTCAGTCGAGCAGTTTCTCTGCCAGTGATGGTTGGGGGTTCGATCAGTATGTGCACCCCAGACAGTTAGGGTATGCCCAGTCTCCAAAACCAGGTTCCCTGAGAAGTAGCTGTCTGCTGTTCCCTTAGATGCAAATGTATTATTCTATGTGTGAAACTAACCGTGTGTTATGGTTATAGTTCTTGGCCACCTGCAGCCCTAGAATAGTTTGCCTTCTACCTTGCCACTTTCAAATTGGGTCTTTGGAAGTTTCTAAAGCCAAAGATCCAGGCCGCAAAATTCAGCATGTCTCTCTGGAGTTCTGCAGATACTATCTCCAGTCTCCTAAGGACTTGTCTCCTTCACTGGTGGTTTACATAAAGCCACATTTTAATTGCTTGTCAGTGTTATATGGTAATCCAAAAAAGAGACATTTCTCTTACTCATGGGAGCCGTAAGGGAAATTATGAAATTATAATAGTTCATTGGGCAAGGAAAATCATGTATCTTGAAGGTGGGTTGCTGTAAAACTATCTTTTCTAATGATGGGATAGGGAAATTAACTTAGAGTGGTTGAAGTAAGAAACATGTCCATCTCATTTTTCAATGGTTGCATCAAGATAGGGAATTTAGCCTAATCAGGTCTCTTCCTACCCAGAGATACTATTAATTTAGGAAGAAAGAATTAGGGTTAGTGCTGGTGCTCTTCTAAGGGCCACCAGTGACAGTAAGCTCAAAAGGTACGGTTTCTGCAGTAGTAGCTAAAGAAAAGAAGTCCACCTTAAGTTTACATGTTTGTATTTCTGAAGATTCCAATTTAATTTATGCATAGTGTTTGTGGACTTCTGACCTTTTCTAAAAATATTGATTGCTTTACATAAAGGTTTGTATTCAGTTGATTTTTTTAATATTGTAGAGTCATCATTTAAATTGTCAACTTATATATTAAAGTGTATCTGTAACAACACCGAATTCTTTAACAGACTTGGGAGAGGGCACAAAAACACCTGACAGTCCCAGTGCACCAGGGAGAGAGGAAAGAGGCGATCTCATCAAATTTTACAATACAGTGTATGTCGGAAGAGTGAAGTCATTTGCACTGAAATATGACTTGTCAAATCAGGACCATATGGTACGTTTTATATTTTCCTGCTTTATTAATGTCATAGTCAAAGTTAGATAACTGTGAGTTTATTTTACTAGATCAGTGTTTCAGAGTTAAAGCCTCATCGATGCATTATATAGGGTAAAATATATTAGTAATTAATCAGAGTGATTAAGGCTGTGATGCAGCAGAGACCAGAGAAAATCATGGAAATTTTATCCATAATGTGATTATGTTGCTAAAAAGTATGCATACATATGGGCAAGGACTAGATGGGAACACAAAAGCAAAAATAATTTAATTCTGGTAATTTTTCTCTTGTTTTTGACTTCTGTTGTTATATTTATGAGATAAATGTTTTTCTCAGGATAAAGAAAAAACAAAATAGACAGGCCTGAGTTATAAATAGTGGCAGCACTAAAAATTCGTGTGCAGCTCCTAGATCTGGCAGTGCCAGCAGGTTTGTGACTGCTAGTAGTGTTGCCAGTATATGAGCTGAGTTGATTCCCAGCAGTGCAGACTTTAGTTATGAGAAAGAGGGTGGTTTACCCCCTGGCCAGGTGGTTTAGTTGCTGGGAGTGTCACCCCATACAACAAAAGTTTTGTGGGTTCAATACCTGATCAGGGCACATACCTGGGTGGCAGGTTCAGTCCCTGGTTAGAGTGCGTACAGGAGGTAACCGATCAATATTTCTCTCTCATATCCATGTTTCTTTCTCTCCTCCTTTTCTCCCCTTCCTTCCCTCCTATCTTTTCCTTTCCTCTCCCTTTCTCTCTCTCCCTTTCTCTCTCTCTAAAAATCAATTAAAACATATTCTCTGGTCAGGCTTTAAAAAAGAAAGAAAGAAGGACATGGTATACACTGCACCCAGCCAGTAGCCATGTATGTGTCTCTCCATTTCTGTTCTTCCTTTCAGGGAATATGGTCTCTGACTATTTATCCTGAGAGGCCATGACATGACTGACTGCTCATCCTACTCCGTCAGTTCTAGCTCCCATCATGTGCTGTGCTATGAATAGCTCTATCATCAGCCAACTGAAACTAGTTTTATTAGCTTCAAGTAAAGATGAAAATGAAATAATAATTAAGAAGCCATCTTTATTTATTCCTGGAATGGGAACATTGTACTGAATATTAAAGAAAAGTGCAGACCCTGCTCACCTACCTCTATTTCTAAATCTTTTCACTTTAATATAAAGTCTCAACATTTCACTAACAGGTCTGTTTCATGTTGGACTCATCCTGCTGACTCGTAGAACTCTCTGCCTCTCTTTTATGCCCTTTGCTGCTGCTTTGATTGTGTGTGTGTGTGTGTGTGTGTGTGTGTAGAGAGATTCTTACTGCAAATGTTAGAACATTGATTATTCTTTGCCTCTACGTTCTGAGAATGGATTTGGGGTTCCTATTCTCCTGGCTTACTGATTCTAGTATCTTTCCCAGAATTCTTCGGGATTTCCTGAAAGTTCCAGGAAAATCAATTTTAGTTTCTCTCTTAGTAGTTATTGAAAAATGAGGGGTAATAGACCATTTGTTTGCTTTTTTCAGCTGTAAATAAGCTCTTAAAATATAACTGACTCCTAACTAGGAGATGCCAATATGAATAAAAATATGGTGGAATTCCAAAAAAGAAGAAAACTTTTATCTTAAAGCAACTTACTTTTTGGTTATTTCAGATGGAAGCCCCACCACTCTCTCCTTTTCCATATATTAAGCAACAGCCTGGCTCACCACGCCGCGTTTCCCAGCAGCACTCCATCTACGTTTCCCCACACAAGAATGGGTCGGGCCTTACCCCGAGGACTGCTCTGCTGTATAAGTTCAATGGCAGCCCTTCTAAGGTAAAGTGTACACAAACTTGACTCCTAAGCAACTTATGTATATGTGTTAAAAACTGATTTCAGATTACCAGTTAGTAATCTTTAATATTGCTCTCTCTTTGCTTGCATCGTTACTACTGATAAATACTACTAACGAACTGTCACTGTGGCAAGTTTCCTGTGACCAAGAGCAGTGTATTCAGCTGAAGCAGTTTAATCCACTAGTGTTGACTTGGTATTGGAGAGGTTCACTGCTCTATAGGGTCCAGTGTGTCTCCCTGCTCAAGCATGATCTGGAGAAGGGACCAGTAAGGCAGCACCTGCCAGCGGTCAGATATGCAGAACACTGTTTAAAGAAAGGCCTTGAAAGTGAAAGTTCATTTGGTGGATGTGAACAAGGAGAATAAAAAGTCTTGTGAAGAGGCCTCCTCTTACTTACACAGACAGTGCTGTGGTTATTCCGACACAGTGGTGAAGGTGTGACGGGGACGTGATTGCTGTCTTCCAGTATTTCAGGGGCTATTAAGCAGATACGTTCCATATGTCTCCAGAAGCCAGAATCACTGCCAAGTGGAAGAAGTTGTACTGGGACAGGTTGTAACTCAGTCCAAATACAAAGTCTCAGCTCATGAGTCTCATGAGGCTCAGCTCATGAGTTTCTAACTCAGTTCCACAAACATCTCTTGAGCTTCTATTACACTTCGCAAACAAAGCACACTGAGGTAGAGTACCTCACAGAATTGTATTTCCTCTTTGTAGAAGTCAATTTTCTATAACAATGTTCTAGAAGAGAGTCTTGCATGAATCAAAGATGGGACCAGTTGACTTTTAAGGCAGTGATTTCAGAACCACAGTCAGAGTCACCAGGGGAGCTTGGCAAACACAGATACCCGTCCCGTAGGCCTGCTGAACCCCAGAGCTCTCGAAGTCAGGCTCCCAACACAACTGTGATGCACAGCTTTTAGGAAACACTTCTCCAAGGCCTTGCTACTGAGAGTGTGGATTGTAGACCGGCAGCATCAGCACCACGTGGGAGCATTTTAGAAATGCAGACTCTCAGGCCTCACACCAGCCCTACTGAATCTGAATCTGCATTTTTAACAAGATCCCCAGGTGATTAGCAGGTATATTATAGTTTCAAAAGAATTGGTGTAGGAGGAGGATCTCAACCTTTAAGGAGCATCAGAACCACCTGGAGGGTTAGATAAAATGGATTTCCGGGCCCTACCCCATAATGTTTGATTCAGTGGGTGTAGGGTGAGGTTTGAGAGTTGGCATTACTCATAAGTGCCTAGCTGCTTCTTCTGCATCTGCTCTGTGTCCACACTAGGGTAAACTCCATTTTTTAAAACTCCCTGAAAAGATTAGCTGTAGTTACCCTTACTTGGTTGGCCTTGATTAAAAAAAAATAATCTGTACCCCGTTGTTTCTCTTTGGATAAAGGATGGAGGGCAGGAAATAGCAGTTAGCTTAGTTTTTTGCTACTATTTCCCTTTTTCCCCCTTTTACTCATGCATGTCCCCTGTTTTTACACAGAGTTTGAATGACATCAACAATATGATAAAGCAAGGTGAACAGAGAACTAAGAAGCGAGCGATAGCCATTGATGGTGATGCAGAATCACCTGCCAAACGCCTCTGTCAAGAAAACGATGATGTTTTACTGAAAAGACTTCAGGACGTTGTCAGTGAACGAGCAAATCATTAGTGCCTTCCCTGTTTCTGTGGTTAAAGCACTTCCAGGTGGTTCTGCGGAAAGTTGGGGCTCTGTCCGTCCAAACATTTTAGCCCTATGGATGGTAAATATCACTGAGTCAGAAGAAAAACTGCATGAAAATGATACGCTTTTTTAAACATTCATCCAAAATGTAGTTGGCAGAGATGTATTTTGAGTTGGATTGGAAAGGAATGTTTTAAGTGCCTTTTAAACATATTAATAGTCCTAGAATTTTGTAAATGTTTGTTCCTTGGGTTACTTTTTAAGATGAAATAAGGGCAAACCTTGTAATTTTTTTAGCTCCCTCTTTAAAATAATCAAGTATCTCCTCTGTGCCTTAGAATATAAGGGTTAATAATCTATTTTTGGTAAGTGTGCTTTGAGATATTTGTGTTCTCAGTTTAATATTAAGTAGCTGTTGGTTTTCATAGCAGCTGGGCCAGAGGGTGATGCGCCATCCTGTCTCTGACCCACTGTGGTGACTCTGCATCCAGATGCCAGTACCATTCTAGGTTGCCCAGATCCCTTTCCTGCCCTTCGTCTCCTTGAGCACGAGCAGTCTTGCACCTGAGCCCACACTCCTTGCTTTCCAACGCCTGCCCTCCTAGCCTGGTGTCACAGCCGAACGAAAGGGACACTTGCTCCTTGTTTAAACTACTATCATTTTGTTTTCTGAACCATTAACTTAACCGATTGCATGATTATATTACATCATGTAATTCTCAAAACAGGAAGCTGCTTCGCAAGCCAATAATATAAAATACAGATAAGAGTTTTTAGAAACTAAATTTTCTATTCATGAGGTAGCACCACGATCCTGTGTGAAATACTGTCTTTGAGGTCATCAGAAGATTAGTCATTCTCAGTGTCTAATTGATCCCTAAGAATAGTTGAACCTTTTTCTAAACTATATTAACATCCCTTCGTAGCTTATAATTATAAATTACACCAGTAAAACAATGTGTTCTTATTTCCTCCTCTTTATGCTCAGTATTATTGTTACATGGCGAGTTGCCCATTAGGATCTGATCACTTAGGCCCCTTAAGGATGTTTTCCAGGACTAGGTAGGGGGATACCGCTTTCCAAAGAATCAGCTGTTCAATATTCACTTTTTCTAGTGTGTTTTCAGAATCTGGACAGATATGGATAAACCATTCGTAATTTTTGAGAAAATGTTATCAAATGTATATTTTTTTGACTGAAATATCTTATTTTTTCAAATGCAAAATGCTTAATTTAAGCTATGTCTAACCCTGGCTACTTTGAAGTAGTCTAACATTTGCCTATAAATTAGTAATTACTGTTGTCAGGAATTTTATCTTTAAATTCTAAGAAAAGTGATTTTGGTCATGTTTTACTTTCCTGAAAATTACATCCTCCTTTTTGTGTGTAGTATCTACACGTTATAAGCCAAATAACATCAAGTGTGTCTTGAATCCTTGTATATGTATTTTTCTTTGCCTTGTATATATTTTTATATAACTATAACTGTTGTGTCATTTTCATCTTCATTATTAATGTGTAGAATATAAGTGGCCATTGTACATTGACTATATAAGAAACTCTGAACATGTTTAATCAGTTTTCAGGACGATATTAATGTACATAAAATTGTTAATAAAACATTGGAGTTTTTGAGGTTATTGGAAAAACTATACTTGTGTTCTTCTTTGTGATTAGAAGCAATTGTGCAACCATTTAGAATGTCCATCTCTTTAAATATCTGCTTTTTATCTTTTGAATATCTTACTATAACCTAAAAGTTAATATTCTTGGTGGTTTCCAAGAGCCCCAGAGAGAATGGGGAGTGACTGGCTGCTTGGTGAATGCACGGTTTTCCTTTAGGGCGATGAAAATCGTTTGGAAATGCCTGGCGAGCGAGCTCAGTTGGTTAGAGCATTGTCCTGATGGGCCAAGGGTGCAGGTTCCATCCTCAGTCAGGGAACATACAAGAAACAACCGACGAGTGCATAAATAACAAGCAACACTCTCCTCTCTCTCCCTCTCTCTCTCCCCGCCTCACTCACCAAATTAGGGAAGTTTTCTTTTATATTATTTTCCAATAAATCTCTAGTTTCTTGCCTTTTCTCTTCTCCTTCTGGCACCCCTGTGATATGAAGATTGGAATGCTTGAAGTCAGGGATGGCTTCATTAGAAAGATGACTTTCCAGAGAGAATTAATGGTGATAGAGTCCAGGTGGGGTAACCAATACACAGTGAGATTACTTGGCATCAATGACAGACCCTTAATGTTTGTAAAGAGAAGAAAATATTCCTGAGGTTTCAGATACCACATCTAGGCCGTGGTTCCATCAAATTTCACAATGGTAAGAATCATCTTTGAGGGCTTACTAACCAAAGAGATTCAATAGTGTGGCACACAAATGGTTTTGTTAAGCATCCAAGGTTATTATCAGGGAAATTCAGGAAGTATTTCTCTAGAGTCCAGCAGAAGAGTAGAATGGCCCAGAGTATGGAGGTCCAAGTTCAAATATCCGCCCTGACACTGTACCACCAAACCAAGTAGGACCTCTGTATTTACTTCAGTTTTGTCATCAGCACTTCAGGAAATTATTGACTTGGTATAGAAAATAACATCACTGGTTCAATTCCCAGTCAGGACAGATGCCTGGGTTGCAGGCCAGGTCCCCAGTAGGGGGCCCATGAAAGGCAACCACACATTGATGTTTCTCTCCATGTTTCTCTCTCTTTCTCCCTCTCTTCCTCTCTGTCTAAAAATAAATAAATAAAATCTTAAAAAATAATAATAACATCATTGTAGATAAATTAGAATATATAGAAGCAAGAAAATAAAATCTCTACTCCCACCGGTCAGGGTCACTTTTAAGTCTTTCATGTATTCTATGATTTTTCTCCAGCTTTATTGAGGTATAATGTATATAGAATAAAATGCACTCATTTTTGCCCTGGCAAGTGTGGCTCGGTTGGAGCATGTATGAGAGGAAACCAATTGAGGTTTCTCTCCCTTTCTCTCTCTCAAATCAATAAACAGCCCTGGCCAGCATGGCTCAGTTGGTTGGACATTGTCCCGCAAGGTGAAAGGTCACCGGCTTGATTCTCGGTCAGGACACATGCCTGGGTTCCCGGCCTGGTCCCTGTGCAAGAGGCAACTGATAGATCTCTCTATGGAACATGGATGTTTCTCTCCTTCCCTTCCCCTCTCCCTAAAAACAAATAAATTTTTTTAAAAAGTCAATATACATATAAATCTTTTTTGAAAATACATTAAGTGTACAGTTTGATGAATCTTAGTAGTAGTATATAGTCATATAACTATCACCACAATCCATAAATAGAACATTTCCATCACTTTAAAGTTTTCTTGTGCCCTTGGATCTTACCTGCCTTCACTATATCCTCCCTCGTACACACCCAGGCAATCTAAGTCTGCTTTTTGTCATTATAATTTTGCCTTTTCTAGAATTACATATAAATGTATGTTTATAGTATGTAATCTTTTGAATTTGAGTTCTGGCACTTAGTATAATGTTTTTAAGATTCATTCCCATTGTATGTGTAAATATTTTTATTGCTGAGCACTTTTCCATACTATGGGTATACAATTATTTATTCACCGGTTAATGACCATTTGAGTTGTTTCCTTTTGGAGCTGTTAATAATTATGAAAATTTGTGTATGTATTTTAAAAAATAGGCCAGCAGGAGGGGCCTGCATGTGGTGCTGGGTTTGCTGGGCTCAGGGCACGTGTGGTCTGTGAGGAGACAGATGATGGTGAGTGGGAAGCTGGAAGGACCGGGGCGGGGTGGGGGGAGGAGGGGGGCTCCGGAGGCCAGCTCCAAGGGCTCGTCACGCATTCTTCCGGGAACAGTTAAGGGACTTGTGGCAAGCTAACACCTTGCCACCAATAAGAATAAGAAAATCTTGGAAACTGCCCTGTCCAGTGGCTCAGTTGGTTGGAGCGTCATCCCTTACACCAAAAGGTTGCAGGTTTGATTCCTGGTCAGGGCACATACATAGGTTGCAGGTTCAATCCCTGGTTGGGACACATTCAGGAGGCAACAGATCAATGTTTCTCTCTCTCCCCCTTCCTCTCTAAGATCAGTAAACATATCCTTGGGTGAGGACTTAAAAAAGAAAAGAAATCATTGGAAATCTAGCTGCCCGCCACAGTTGATGTCCATTATCTTCATCATGCAGTCAAGGACACTGGGATCCTTCTGGTGCTTTGTGAAGGCAGCCAGTTCTGTATTCCTACAGGTTAGGGACTCCGTCTCGGAGAGTACGCAGCTACTACCACCCTTTCCAGCATGCCTCTGGGAAACAGCAATCGGAGACTCGGTGCGCTGTGCGGTCTCTGTAGGGCAGGACATTTTTGCCATGTTAGAGTGGGGTGAGGTGTAGAGGCAACAGCTGAACATATATTTTTGTCTCTCTTCTGTTCCTTCATGAGTTAGATTGCTGGGCCAAATGGTAAACATATGTTTAACTTCATAAGCTGTTGTCATGTCATTTTTCAAAGCGGACCATTTTACTCCCTGCCAGCAGTGTGTAAGAGTTCCATTTGCTCCACGTTGCGGCTACCGCTTTTTTTTTTTTTTAAGATTTTATCTATTTATTTTTAGAGAGAGGAAGAGAGGGAAGAAAGAGTACTAAAAATGCATCATGTAGTGGAGCGCCATATAGACTCCCTTATTACTTCATTTGGGTCTCTGTTCAAGTGTCAGGTCACAGCACTTCCTAGACCAACCCAGCCTTCCGTATACCCTGAGCTTGTTTTATTTTCCTTCCCAGCACTTGCACATGTATTATCTGAATCCACCACCAGTAATTCGGTAATCGCATATAGTTGAATATATATGTATACATATATATACAAGCTCCATGTAGACAATACTTTTTTTCCTATGATTTTCCCAGAGTGTAAAATGATGTATTGGAGAAAATATAGGCTTGACATTTGTTGAATTAACTAGTTGAAGAAGGAGGCTCAGAGATGCTTTTTATATTTCTCATGTATTGAGCATTTTCTATGTGGCAGACTCAATTCTCATAAAGCCCTATAATGAAACTGGTTTTTTAAAAGATTTTACTTATTTATTTTTAGAGAGAGGGGAAGAGAGGGAGAAAGAGAGGGAGAGAAACATTGATGTGCGAGAGAAATATTGACCAGTTGCCTCTCGCACACGCCCTGACCAGGGACCTCGCGTGCACTCTGCCCAGGGACCAAACCCGCAACCCTGGCATGTGCTCTGACCAGGAATCAAACTGGCAACCTTTTGCTTTGCAGGATGATGATGCTCAACCAACTGAGCCACACCAGTAAGGGCAATAAAACTTTTATATTGTACAAGGGAAAATATATATTTAAAGCTTTAAGTGACTTGCCAAAAATGCCAAGATTTGACCCAACTACCCTGGTTCCATAGCCCAACTTCAAAAATTCATTGAAGTTGGGGTGTTTGTGTGGTAAAATACATATAACATAAAATTTACCATTTAACCATTTTGAAGTGTACAGTTCAGGGGGAGTAAGTACATTTCACATTGTGGTGCAGCCAAACACCAGACCATTTTCACTTTGGGAAACTGAAACTCTCTTCCATTAAACAGGGAAACTGAAACTCTCTTCCATTAAACAGGGAAACTGAAACTCTCTTCTATTAAACAACCTCCCCGCCGTCCCTCCCTGCCCCTGAGACCGATACTCTGCTATCTGTGTGTGGGTTTGACTAAACCCGATGACAGTAAGTGGAATCATATAGTATTTGTTGTGACTGGCTCAGTTTGCTTATTAGCATAATGTCCTCAGGGTTCATCCATGTTGTAGCATCTCAGAATATCCTTTTAAGTCTGAGTGATATTCCAGTGTGTGTATATACATATGGATATATCACATTTTGTTGATTTATTCATCAGTGATTGGAAGCCCAATTTTTATTTTTATTTTTTAATTAATTTATTTATTTTTAGAGAGAGGGTAAGAGAGAGAGAAAGAGAAACATCAATGTGTGGCTGCCTCCTCGCCTCCTCGCAGGCCCCCCAAAGGGGCCCTGGCCCTCAACCCAGGCATGTACCCTAACTGGGAATTGAACCAGCGACACTTTGGTTCGCGGGCCCATGGTCAATCCACTGAGCAGCCAGGGCCCGATTTTTAATCTATAAACTTTCTCATGTTTCTCATGTCTTTTATTTATTTATTTATTTATTTATTTTTAGACAGAGGGGAAAAGTGGGAGAAAGAGAGGAAGAGAAACATCAATTTGTGGTTGCCTCTCACATGGCCCCCACTGGGGACCTGGCCCACAACCCAGGCACGTGCCCTGACTGGGAATCAAACCAGCGACCATTTGGTTCGCAGCCCATGCTCAATCCACTGAGCTACACCAGCCAGGGGCAACTTTCCCATGTCTTTTGAGAATAGTCTTGCGTTGACTCAGAATTACATAAGTATCCCAGGCTTGTTCTGTTACCCCCACCCCAGGCTTATTCCAGGAAGTCTCAGGCTGTCTCCTTCCTCAAGCTTCTCTCTTCCTTTGCCTTAGGAAGTATCCTAACTTGTTGTTTATATTTTGAAGCAGATCTTCCTTCCCCCATCACACACAGAAGAAACTTGGCTTGTTGAAAATTTTCCATGTTCCAGTGGCCATCTTTCTCCCTTTACTTTTTTTTTTTTTAAGATTTTATCATTTATTTTCAGAGAGAGGGGAAGGGACACAGAGAGGAAGAGAAACATCTTGGGTTGCCTTTCTCATGCCCCCAGTGGGACCAGCCCACAACCCAGGCATGTGCGCCAACAGGGAATCAACCAGCAACCTCTCTGTTTGCAGGCAGGTGCTCATTCCACTGAGCCACACCAGCCAGCGCTTTCTCCCTTGACTTGGTCCTCCTTTTCCAAACCCTCTGTGAAATGTCAGATAAAATGAGTCACTTAAGGGGCTTCAGAATGTGCTGGGAGGCCTTGAAGGAAGTGGGTCTTATGTACATCCTAACCAAATGGAACTTAAACTTTTGAACTGGACAAAACCATAAATATTCCAGAACAAGAACATCTGCAACTTGTCCACAAGGACGGATTTTTACCCAATGATAGCCCAGCAATCAATTATGTTTGGCCAGCACCAATTAAACTTCTTCGTGAGTGATGTATGCAGTCGTCCCCTTGTTGCCTTTAAAAACCTCTGGCTTTGGTTCCCCAGTGGGACACTGTTTGGGTCGCTGCCTGAATCAGTATGCTGTGATTGCAGTTCCTTTTTAATGCCAAGTAAACATCGTTCTTTTCCTTTGGGTGATTTTTGTTTCCTGACAACTTAGGTTAACACCTCTCTTCCGCTTGCCCCCTGGGAACCCCAAATTCCTTGCCTTTGCTGTACCTTCCACAAGCTTCCCACTTTAGGAGCCTTAGCACCGGCTTCCCCAATGCCATGAAGACTCAGTGCCGCCTTAACCAATTCCCCAAGGAACACTGCTGTGCTCCCCGGAATGTAGCGCCAGTTTCCTACCTGATACTCAGAACACACTGGAAAGGGGAAGCTCACTTCCCTTCAGCCACCTCAACTGTAAATGATACATCTCTTTCAAGTACGCTTGGGACTTTATTTTGCATGATATCTAGTCCCACAGGGATTCTTGGTAATAAACAACTCCATGGCCATTAGAAGTCTGGGACCCAAAGATTGGGAGCCACTAAGTCAAAATGTCCAAACTTAGGCCATCACTGCAGGAACAGATGTCACATAATGTAAATGTGTTGGCCATGTGTATTTGTCTGCTAGAGATGCCATAACAAAATGCCATGGACTGCCCTGGCCAGTGTCTCAGTTCGAGCACTGTCCCATATACAGGAAGGTTGCAGGTTCGATTCCCATTCAGGGTGCATACAGAGGCAACCAATCAATTTTTCTCCCTCATATCGATGTTTCTATCTCTCTCTCCTTCTCTCTCTAAAAGCAATGAAAAAAAAAAATGTCCTTGGACGAGGATGAAAAAAAAACACCATGGCCTGGGGGCTTAAACAACAGAAATTTATTTTCCCTCAGTCTGGAGGCTGGAAGTCCACGATCGGGGTGCTAGTGTTGCCACGGAAATGGGCTGCTTGCAGTGTTACAAGAAAAGCATTTCGGGGACCACACGGGGCGGGGCGGGGCGGGGCGGGGCGATGAGGTGTAGTGGTAAGGTTTATTGAAGCTAGAGCAAACACAAAGACTGCCCTGGGTTTAGCTCCATCACGCTGTGAAAGAAGTCTAGCCTTGTCTTCATCAAGCCCAGAAGAAGGGCCAGAGTCCAGAAATTCCATGCCATCAGTTCAGTCCGTGCCAAAGCTCAGCCCAGTTCGGTCTCTGTCCCCACCCGGCCAGCTTACTCTGTTTCCAGCTGCGAGCCGGCAGCTGGCGCCACATTGCTATACCCAGGCTCACATTCAGAGCTGTGTTTGGGGACCACAGGGTTGCCAGGCCCTTGGCACACTTGGAATCGTGCTTGGAGCCTGTGCTTGGGCCTGTGTGGCTACAAGGCCCACGTGGCTGCTACAGACAGAGAACATGTGAATGAACAAGTGAAAAATGTGTATCACGTGTATTACTGAGAGAGAGAGGCCTTTGTTAAGCTTCGATTATATTATTTGGGATGTCAAACTGACCGATTTCTTCCCCAATCCTTTGTAGGCTTGTGCTGGGCCCTTCCCCTAACCAATCCTAGCTCCTCCAGGGTTCTGCATTTCTCATCCAAACCAATCCTTTCTCCAGGTTAGACAACTTCCCTTTATGGTTGCCATCTTAGTTTCTACTGCGCATGCCTCTAAATAGAAAGACCTCCCCATGAGCCCTCTTGGCTTCTACTGGGCATGCACCCAGCAGAAAAAATTTTTTTCCCGCTGTTTTTAATCTTTCCTTGGTCATCCTGGCTAATGACTGTTAACTATCCTTCCTGCCCTCTTCAGGAATTAGGTCTTAAGAAAAGAAGGTGCAGTAGTCCCCTGGAGTGTGTGAAGCTTTAGCTTCTGACCTACTTAAGCCTAGCCAGTTTTGTTCCCTTCTCTTTTATTAATATCTAGCTACCTGTGCTAACAGCAGCACAGGTGGTTTCTGGTAAAACCTCTCTTCCTGACTTCCAGATGGTCACCATCTTGCTGTGTCCGTACATGGCCTCTCCTGTGTGTGTTCACAGGGAAAGATAGAGATTTCTAATGTCTCTTCTTATAAGGAAACAAGTCCTACTTGTTGGATTAGGGCCCCACTCATATGACCTCATTTAACCTTAGTTACCGCTTTAAAGGCCGTGTCTCCGAATACAGTCGTGTTGGGGGCTAGGCCTTCAACATATGATGGGGTGGGGGAGTCACTGGTCAGTCCAAAGCACTGTGGAGTCCACTCAGTGAGTGGCAAGGAATTCCTGAGAAACTAATCTCTGTGACATTGACTGACAGACAATGGCATTCACTAGGAACAGTAAGGCATGAGTAAAAGGAGTCAGACTAGATTGGATTGGATACAAGTGTCACTACAAGGAAATAGTCAGCCAGGTTGTAATGGGGTACAGAGCAAGGATCCCCTGAAAATAGGAGAAAACCCCACAACTCTTGGTTGGGGAAGGGGGGAAGTGGATGATATGGCAGTTAAGTTACTTTGCGTAACAATGGCAAGTTAATAGCTGTGCCTTTCTTGAAGGGTAGGGGTCTGCTGCCCAGGGTGAAAGGCGTACATGACTCTGAGAGCATTCAGGCACCCCTGACATACCCTGTGGAGTCGGGGGAGGTGAGCTTATACAGCTCCTGCCTATGAGGTGAGTCACTGGGAACTCTTGCCTGAACTAATGATGGCAGCCAAAAGAAGGTAAAAGATACAGGGGAACTAGCAAAAATGGCACATCCCAGGAGGGGCTGGATATGAGGTCACATAGGAAGTTCTGGGCCGAGCATTTAAAATAAGGGCTGAAGGAGAGAAAGAAGAAGCCATGCAGGCTGAAAGGGTATAGGAAGAAGATGGCTAAGAGGTCTGGTGTAGGAGAGAGTCCACCACAAGAAGGAGCCATGCAGTTTGGAGTGAGAGAGGAGGTACTTTGGCTTCTCTGATCGACATACAGAGAAGCCACTCTCTTGGGACATGTGCCCTGCTGGACTTTACCATGATCCAGTGTAACATGGCACACGTTTTCCTGAACCGCTACATGGAGGCTGAGAACAGCATGCCCCAGATCCTGAAGGAGAGAGCAGCTGCGGGAGGATGGCGACTCTGAAACCCACAAGAGCCCATTCCAGGGCAGATGGAGAGCTGTTTGCACAGCCAGCTTAAGGACAGGTAAGGACGTGGGGAACTTCTGGGCATGGTTTTGGCTTGTAGCCTTTTGGGGGAGCGAGGGAAGTGCTGGGTCTTGTGAGAGAAGAGGTCTCTGAGGGGGGATGCTCTCAGCTCCCCCCACCCCTGAGCCTGGAGCCTTGTTAATAAAATCCTGTTTCCTTCAACACTAATTGTTGGGTCTTGTGTCAAGGCGCCACGTGGTTGAGCCCTGGTTTGCTTGGTTACAGGTAACATCGGATTTCTGAAAGAGAGCCCTGCTGGGTGTTGAAGTTTCGAGGGATGTCAGGGATGTTTTCAGCTGCAAATGAGCGAAAATCCAAAAATTGAAAACACAAGAGAAAGTCCAACTCACCTTGGTTGAAGGCAAAGTTCTTCTTCAAGGAATGGAGAGAGAGAGAGAGAGAAACTCAATTTCTCATTCCATTTATTGATGCATTCACTGGTTGCTTCTTGTATGTGCCCTGACTGTGGAGATCAAACATGCAACCGAGGCGTATCAGGATAATGAGGATAATACTCTGACTGAGCCATTCAGCCAAGGCCGACTGACGCTGGTTCAAATACTAAGGAAGTTGATTCACTCATTTGGCTGGAAGTGTGATGATAAAGTAAACTTTTGGGCTGGTTAATCACATGGCTGAGAATTCTCATCAAAGACCTAAGGTCTATCCACAGTGCTGACTTTTACCTAAATTTCTTCTAGTGATTGTAAGATAACTAACCACAGGACTGGCAAATTACGCCCCTTATTGGTAGCTTAGGGGCTCCCCTTAAGACTGCCTGATGCAACTACCATTTTAATTTAGGTACCAACGCCATGTTTGAAATGTAAGTAGAGACTGGCGCCTAGCAATGAGTTTTAAAAGGATCCGTGAGCCATTTCACACAGGGGTACCCCAGTCCCTGAAGTCTGGCCATTCTTTTATGTGTTGGAGCATCTCGACCTCCAAATACATGGTCGCCCCACCCCAAACACTGAGACAGTCACAGGGAGTCACAATAAACCAACCTCTACTGGTATGGGATGGTCTGTCCCTGTGACTGCCTAAAAGGCAAGAAGTGTACAGAAGGAAATGCTCAGTCTCTCTGACCCCATCTTGTTTACGCCATCTTTGTCCCCATGGTTTTCAGGCTTAGAGCTTCCGCTTAGTCTTGCATGCAGACGTTGCTGATGAGAATTTTGCTGTGGCTTCAGGGTGGGAGTATGTATTGTTTATCCAAGATTTGCAGGGTTCAACAGCAGCTAGCACAGTCTTCCTCCCATCCTGCTGGCTCCTAGGTGCCTGTGGTGCTTGGTCACCATTTGTTGTTGTTGTTACTGTTTTAGATTTAGCTGCCAGTATTTATTGGTTTTATTGAAATACTTTAAATAAACTTTACTTTTTAGAACAGTTTCAATCTTATAGAAAGAGTACGAAGATAGCACAGAGTTCTTATAAACTCAGGATCCCGTAAACTCAGCACCCAGTTTCCCCTATTATGAACACCTTCCGTTAGTATGGTACGTTAATTATAATTAATGAACCAATATTGATGCATTATCATTAAAGTCCGGAAAAGTAGATTTTTATTCATCTTTTCTCAGCTTTTGCCTAATGTCCTTTTTCTGTTCCAGGATCCCACATTACATTTGATCCTCATATTTTCTTAGGCTCTTCTCGACTGTAACAGTTTCTCCGACTCCTGTCTTTGATGACTTTGAAAGTTTTGAGGAGCATTAGTGAGGTACGTTATAGGATGACCTCTATAGGAACTTTTTTATTTTTCAATTACAAGTTGACCTATAATGTTATATTAGTTGCAGGGGTACAACATCACAGTTAGACATTTAGAGAACTTATGACATGATCACCCTGATAAGTCTAGTACCTATCTGACACCGTACATGGTTATCACAATATAATTGACTATTTTCCCTGTGTTGAACTTTACACCACCCCATAACTGTTTTTATGCTTGGTAATTTGCTTTGACGCATCTTTGGCTCTTTTCTTTTTTTATGCACCCCCTCCAACACTCCTTCCATTGGGCAACCATCCAAATGTTCTCTGTATCTATGAGCTTGTTTTTTGTCTGTTTTTTTGCATCCCACATGTAAGTGAAATTGTATGGTATTTGTTTTTCTCTGCCTGACTTATTTCACTTAGGATAATACCCTCTAAATCCATCCATGTTATTGCAAATGGCAAAATTTCATTCTTTTTAATGGCCGAATAATATGTATTTAATCTGTTTACTTTTAAAGTGATTATTGATAGGTATGTAGTTACTGCCATTTTATTATTCATATTTTTATCTTATTTTTTTCTTCTTTTTCTTAAAGAAGTTCCTTTCACATTTTATTTTAATACTGGTTTGGTGGTGATGAACTCGTTCAGCTTTTTCGTGTCTGGGGAGCTTCTTATCTGCTCTTTGATTCTAAATGATAGTCTTCCTGGGTAGTGCAATCTTGTTTGTAGGTCCTTGCTTTTCATCACTTCAAATACTTCATTCCAGTCCCTTCTGGCCTGCAAAGTTCTGTTGAGAAATCAATGGACAGTCTTATGGGAGCTCCCTTGTAGATAACTAACTGCTTTTCTCTTGCTGCTTTTAAGATTCTCTCTTTGTCTTCAATCTTTAACATTTTAATTATAATGTGTCTTGGAGTGGGCCTCTTTCCATCCATCTTCTTTGGGACTCTCTGTGCTTCCTGGACTTCTATGTGTATTTCCTTCACCAAATTAGGGAAGTTTTCTTTTATTATTTTTTCAAATAGATTTCCAATTTCTTGCTTTTTTTCCTTTTCCTTCTGATACCCTTATGATGTTAATGTTGGAACACTTAAAGTTGTCCCATATGTTGCTTACACTGTCCTCATTTTTGGGGATTCTTTTTTCTTCATATTGTTCTGATAGCTTGTTTTTTGCTTCCTTATTTTCCAAATCATTGATTTGATTCTCAGCTTCATTTACTCTACTGTTGTTTCCCAGCAAATAGTTTTTTTAATTTCAATTAGTGAATCCTTTGTTTCTGACTGGATTTTTTTTATGCTGCTGACGTCCTAAGTTCCTTCAGCATCCTTATAACCAGTATTTTGAACTCTGCATCTGATAGAGTGATCATCTCCACTTTGTTTAGTTCTTTTCCTGGAGTCTTGATTTGTTCTTTCATTTGGGCCATGTTTCTTTGTCTCCTCATTTTGGCAGCCTCCCTGTGAATGTTTCTATATATTAGGTAGAGCTGCTATGACTCCCTGTCTTGGTAGCATGGCCTAATGTAGTAGGTGTCCTGTAGGGTCCAGTGGCACTGCCTCCCCTATCACCCACGCTGAGTACTTGCGGTACATCCTTCATGTGGGCTGAGTGTACTCTTCTCTTGTAGTTGAGCCTTGATTGCTATTGGCAGTTCAGTGGAAGGAATTTACCCAGGTCAGTCAGCTGCAAGGACTGGCTGTGACCACTGGCCACCAACCTCCGCCCTCCATAGAGTATCAGCTGTGTGGGGGCAAGATGGTGGTGCTCTAGTATAGCCTGTAGCTGTCCAATGGGTGCACAGGCTCTGGGGTTTCCCATGTGGTGCAGGCCAAGGTCAGTCCTTGCCTGTGTTTTGCCCAGGGCCACCCTGCCTGGGCTGTAAAGCAGTCTGAGATGGCTGCTACTTGTGCTGGGCTTGGAAATTCCCAGGCAAAGCCAAGCTGTGAATCCATGCTGGCTTCTGTTAGTGCTGTGCCTGGGGCCACTTAGCAAGAGGTATGGGGGCTGGGGGCTCACTGAGGTCTGCTGTTGCTTGTTTGAGAGGACTTAGGAAGTTGTGAAGCATGAGCCAAGATCAACCATTCGTATGGAAAAGTCTCTGGTAACAGCTTGGGTGGGCCCGTAATTTGGGTGGGACTAAGTCTCACAGGATCTCCAGGTCAGGGCATATAGTGTTAGCCAGGTTGAAATAGTCTCAGATATGGCACCCACCTGCTGGCTCTGTGACTCAGAGGGGATAGGATTCAGAAAAGGGACAATGGCTTCTGCCTACCTTTCTGTTTGGGAGAAAGCTGTCTCCCAGCTCTCGCCTTGATGCCAGACACTTCACTTCCTCCCTGTATACTGTTGGTGCCTTTCAACCTGCTACCCTGGTGCTGGAACTCAGAAGGTGTGAGTCTGAGTAGGTGAGTCCATGTGTGGGTTCTTTAAGAGGAACTGCTTGGGACTCTGGTTTCTTCCACTGACTGAGTCCCCGCTGATTTTTGAAGCCAGAAGTTATGGGGACTTATCTTCCTAGCACTGGAACCCTGGACTGGGTGGCCTGGTTTGGTGCTAGGACTCCTTGCTCCTGAGATATCCCTCCCAAATTTCTATCCACCACACTTGGGTGTGGGACTAGCGCTTTGCATGTCTCGGCTCCTCCTACCAGTCTGGAGGGATGTGGTTTCTTTAATTCCATAGTTGCCAGACTTCCATCCAACTTGATTACTGATGGTTCTGAGTGATGGTTGTTTTATAATTTAGTTGTAATTTTGGTGTGGTTTTGCGAGGAGACAAGCCAGGTTTACCTATGCCGCCATCTTGACCAGAAATCCAAGGGCAGGGATTTTTGTTTCTTCTGTTCATTGAGGTGTCTCAGGTGCCAGAGAAATTAGTAAGTACCTGGTTAATATGAATAAATGTATTAATAACCAAATAAGCCCAATTAGTATAATATGTACCTATCTAATGGCATTGTTATGAGAATTAGAAATTATGGATATAAAGCAAAGCTCAAGCACAATGTCTGACTCATAGTAGGCACTCAAGTATGGTAACTATTGTCATTTTTCAAGGTCTCCTTTTCTCAAAGAATTCAGAGATCTGGAGATAACTTTCTATATCTAAGAACAGAAAAAAGTCTTACTTATGAGGCACATACCAGGAAATGATATTTGGATCTGTATTTATGTACATACACATTTTATTTTCCAAGTTTTCTTTTCTTGAGCATTCTTTTTATCAGACAAGAAAATAAATACTTCTTAAAAAAAGAATTTTAGCTCTGGCTGGGTAGCTCAGATGGTTAGAGCATCATTCCAATATGCCAAGGTTGCAGGTTCCATCCCCAGCCAGGGCACACACAAGGAGAAACCAATGAATGCATAAATAAGTGGAACAACAAATCAATATTTCTCTCTCTCTCTGTCTCTCACAAATCATTAAATTTTTAAAAACTTAAAAATTATTTTAAAAATAATTTTGGCTTGGCTTTCGGCTTTGGGCAGGTAGGTGGGGAATAAAACAATGTCTTGAGGAGGTTAGGTTCAGTAAAGGTTAAAGAGGAAGTAATAAGGGATCAGAAGCATCATTGAGATGCAACAGCACTGGTTGAACAGGAAGCTGTGGAGAGATATAAAACCGCAGGGTAATGCTGCCAGAAATAAAATTGTTTAGCTCATCTGGGTGGGTGGGTCGGAAGGTAGCTGGGGAAGAGCAGGAAAGTATTGCCGTGAGTATTCAAGATCAACAAGTAATGGGCCTTAAACCAATTGAATTTATTATAGTCTTTTCTAGTCCGAACATGGTGAGAAACGAGGAGAGCTCAAGCACTTATTTCTCTCAGTATGACCCGGCACAGGGACTGTTTCTAGTAAGTACTCGTTCCCAGGTTGTGAAGTGATTGGATGGAATAGAATCACCGGGACTGTAAATGGAATGAAATGAAGTGGAAAACTGGAAAGTGCCCAAGCTTTAGAGTCAGCTTTAAATCTCAATTTTGTCACTTAGCAGTCATGGGGCCTTGAACAAGTAACCAACCAACTACCACAAGAGGTAGGACCCCTAGAAAGTAGGGGATTAGAGGAAAAATAATAAATATGGTATCAAGTTACATACACTCTTTAACAGACAAAAACAAATAGAAAATTAAAGTTCTCAAAGCAACTGATTTTGAGCAAACCCAGTGATTATACATTTATATCACCTGCTTATATCACCATCTGCCCAGAAAAACTTGCAGTCGGGGCAGATTTCCCCACTAGTCTTAGAAACACAAGTTTTCAAGCCAGCCATTTCCAAGTTGAAACACAAGTCTTTCACACGTAAGCTGTGTGTTGTTATTTTGCCCTCTTGTTTCGGTTTCACAAGTCTTGGCAAGTGTCTGGTCTTTTCTCTGATTTTGGGGCTCATGGATTTTTCTGTGTATGGCCCTTCTGTGCAGATGGAGGGCCAGTACACCTCTCTATACTTTCGCCCACAGGTCTATAGGACAAGGAAGCCACTTAAAATTTTGGGTTAACTAATATAAAATAATTTTATATCAAAACTCTCATTAACAAACAATTGTTAGCAAGGGATTAAGAGCATAAACTTTGCAACCAGGCTACCTTGTATGGGTATTTTTCATCACTTTCAAGGCATGTGACCTTTGGCAAATTACTAACTTATTTCTCTCTTCCTTACATCCTAAGGTTATTGTGATACTTAAATGAACACATATTTGTAAAGCCCTTAGAACACTTCCTGGCACACAGGAAAGCTCTAAGTGTTTACTAAGAATGTTTTGTTCACCGCTAGCCTACTATTTCATACTGCTTGATTATCTGCTTCACACATCCTTTATCCTCTAGATAGGTCTGTGGCTGGGTTGATATAAAGTTGTACTGGCTTTAGTAGTGGTAGTAGTAGTACTTTTACCAGTGAATTGCATAGACCAAGATTTTTCTTTAAAAAATTTTTTTTTATTGATTTGAGAGAGAAAGAAAGGGAGGAAGAGAGAGAGAGAGAGACAGGCAGACACCAATTTGTTTTTCCACTTATTTATGCATTCATTGGTTGATTCTTGTATGTGCCCTGACCAGGGGTGGAACCTGCAACTTTGGCATTTCAGGACAGACTGAGCCATCCAGCCAGAGCCACATAGAGCAGGATTTATAGGGAAGTTTGGGTCTTGCCCCAGAGTGGCTAAGGAGAGGGGGAGATGCCTGCCATTTTCTCAGGATATTACCACCAGATAGTATACAAGGCCTGTCGGGAAGAAGTCCAGCCATTATTAATATAACAAAAACAGTTTGCTCAACATTGACGTAACCTGGCAGCCACGGAGAGTGGACTGGACTTTACTGTACTAGTCAGAGGGGTAGTAGGCGCCTGTGAGTGAGCATTTGTACTGTGTGGCTGTCACATTCAAAATGGCTGAGCACATAGAGCAGCAAATCTGCATCAAATTTTGCATTAAGCTCGAACATTCCTCCTCAGATACTATTCAGATGATTCAGAAGGCCACAGCTATGGGCAACTGGTGACTGGCAGCTCCATCATGACAATGCACCTGCTCATGCAGCACATCTCATGCAGAGTTTTTTTGGCAAAACATTAAATCACCCAGGTCCACTCAGCCCCCCTATGGCTCAGATACGGCACCCTGCAACTTCTGCCTTTTCCCAAAACTAAGATCACCTTTGAAAGGGAAGCGATTTCAAATCTGCAATGAAATTCAGGAAAATTCAACAGCAGCTAGAGGGCTAAGGGGATGAGGGAGAACTGTGAGGTCCCAAGGTGCCTACTTTGATGGGGACTGAGGTGTCATTGTCCTATGTACAATGTTTCTTCTATCTTCTTCAATGTCTCTATTTGTCATAGCACATGGCTGGATACTTTCTGGCCAGACCTCCTAAGTGCTTGAAGATAATTTTTTTTTCCTGAACAGGTTTGATTACACACAGAGGGGATGGGGCTCAGCGCTTTGCGGCTGCTGCTGTCCTCTCCCTCTCGGCTGCAAGGGCGTTGCTCAATTCTCTCTTCCTCTTTGCACAACCCCCATCTGTGTCCCCACATTTTTCTTGATGAATCTTGAAGATAAATTTTAAGTAATCAGATTGGCCACTTCCTTTCCTCTGGGGAGGGAGTTGGGATGGAGAGAGGGTTGAGGATTCTTTTGGAGAGAAGTTTCAAGTCATCTTCTGTATGGAGACTTGAAGATAGGCTAAGGGTTCATGGATATGCTTCCCCAGGGCTTTGTGAAATGCAAGAAGATGCTTTTACATCTAATTTGAAATCATTTTACAGTTTTCCAGTTCAGCTTCTTGCCCATTTTTCTCTTGACTGAGAAGATTCTGGCAGTCTCATGGCTGTCTAGGTTTCAAGTTTGGGGACTATGAAACATGAGTAAGCCAGGGATACTCATTTTGGAGGAATGTACCCTTCCTGCTACAGACAGTGGCTTGACTTTCGTGCCTTGCGGGCCCACTCCTTTCTTGCCCTCTCCGTTATTAGCACCACCCTTCGTTCTGCTTTTCGCCGCTCGGTTTCCCGTAAACTCCGGGGCACAGAAGAGGTCTCCTGGCTGGTCTTTGCGCTTGCGCAAGGGACGAGGTCTGAAGGGGCTGCACTGTCTTTCCCCACGGGCTGGGCTGTCAGTACGCCTGCGCAGAAGCCAGTAGGCTGGTAACACTGAGAGGACTCGCCCCCAGTGTCGGGCTTTCAGTGCGCCTGCGCGAGAGCGGCACGCCGCCGTTCTTGACTGTGCTGCTCCTCGCGCCGGGAGCTAGGTGCAGTCATGCAGAGAGCCGACTGTGAGCAGACCCCCAAGCGGCCCCGACGCAATAGCAGCCCAAGAACGCCGCAAAACGAGTCTTTCGCAGCGGCGAAGAGTTCCCCAGGTCCCGAACTCCACCCCAACCTTCTGGACTGGACCGTGGAGCAGGTGTGCTCCTTCCTAAAGCTCCATCGCTTCGACGATCCCGTACTGCTGAACAACTTCCGAGGTAGCAGGGCTAGAGGGCTGAGGGGCCGAGGGACGGCGACCCGAGGCGGGGTCAGCAGGCCTGAGAAAGGGCGCCCCGGGGCAGTGAGCAGGGGACCTCAGAGAGGACCCAAGGCGGCGAGGGGAGACCTGACGCGGGAGGCACCGGAGGGGTGGACCTGAGGCGGGGTGGGAGGGGGCGCCCGGGGAGGGATGACCTGAGGCGGAGAGCCCCTCTGAGAAGGCGACCTGAGGCGGGGAAGGGAGACCTGCCGCGGGAGGCACCGAAGGGGGCGGACCAGCGGCGGGCGGCGCCCAGCAGTGATGCCCGG